>OVAQ01000746.1:845-25708 GCA_900406345.1 Erysimum cheiri
ACATCGAAGTAGCAGTGTCCGTTTTCATCTTTGAAAGGATACACCATATATCCATTTTGATCAAAAGAAATTGGTTGAAGATCTTGCTTTGTTATTGGATCATAGGACTCTTGTTCCTCAATTTGGATTGTAAATTGAGTAAAGAGATTCTTCCGGAAAGACGACGATCTTGGCTTTTCGAACTTGATTTTCGTGGTTCCGTCGTTTCTGGAATGGAAAGTTACTTCAAATGACTGGATTGCAGCTTGAGATGCTTGATGTATCTTCTCATAACTTGTAACCCATGATTCTGGCAATTTACGCAACAGTTCTTCACGAGATATCTGTCTCGGAATTTGGATAGAATTGGGTGCTTGAGACGCCGAAGTGACTTCGAGATATAAAGCCTCATCTGATGCAGGTAACGCCAGATCAAGAGCATGGTCTTGGATTCTGTATACAATCTGGTGATGTAGCGTTGCTGCGACACTTTCTTCTTGCATAGGTGCTCCAACTAGTTGTAGTTGAACCTTAAGTGCCTTGAGAAGATTTGGATCTTGCAGGGAAACATTGAAGTTTGGAAACAGTTTTATAAATACTGTTCCTGCGTTTAGCGTTGTTTGTACTGTTCCGATGCAAGCTTGTTGATAAGATTTAAGTCTTGAATCAAGCAAAGCTATCCGCGCTATAACCGGTAAACCTTTTCGAGCATGTAAGGTTAAACCGATTCTTACTACCCCGAAGTGCAGATGAGTGTAACCTTGCTGCTTCCATTGCCTTGGTAAATGCTCCGGGATATTCAATGATATGAATTGTTCTTCCTCAGTGGCCGGGACTTGACAGAATGAGAACTTACTGGACTGTACATATTCTAAAACTCTTCTGCTGGAAGATGGCTTGATAAGCTCGCGAACACCTTTGACGGAAAAAGCGCTAGGCCTTTTGGCAAAGTATTCGTATGGATTGACCAACGGAAGAGTTGTTTCTGGTAATTGATCTCCGGGAACATATTCGATTTCATATAAAGAACTAATATTAGAAAAAGAACGATTTTTTTTTGTTTTTTTTTTGGTAAAATAGAAATAGCAAACTGGGAATCTATTGAAGGATTTAAAACTAGAAGATTTTGAGATTAAAGACATGATTGAGAATTTGTTTTCCAGAACATTCAAAACATTCAGTCATAAACAATAATTCATTCTACCATAACACAAATCGGAGGCTCTGATACCATAGTCTTAAGATAAGCACGAGCGGGTGGTCGTATTGACTAAGTCTAGACGAAGATCGTATTGACTAAGTCTAGACGAAGATCGTATTGACAAGCGCGGGTCGTGTTCCAGGTAAAGGCGAGCTGTTCGGGCTCTATGCCACTGTGTTGCTCAAGCCACTGTTAGGAATTCCGGACCCACGGCAAGTCGTGTTGACCGTCGTGTTCGACCGTCGTGTTGACGGACCACTTATGCTAACCTTAAGAAAAGAGACCAGAATCTCGACTGTGTTTAGAATAGAAGGAAATCAAAGCTTATGAAGAAGTTAGGAAGTCTGGAAAACTTAGAGAAAAGTTAGAGAAACATTTTAGAAAAATAAAGCTTTTCTTATTGTGATTTCAAGTTGTAAATTTTACAAAGGGGTACACACATATTTATAGGGAAAATAAGTGCTTGCTGACATAAGCGCTTACCTCAGCGACCACCTACACTTTTTCCTTGCCATGGACCACTTATTATTTTGTTGCCATTTACTCCTTATACAAACATTATCGAGTTTGAATCTAAGTTACGGTAGATCGACAATGATACTACAACTATCAAATTATTAAAAATTACGATATATAAAATTTTCACTAAATGGATATAAAAAATATAGATATAAATTATATTTTCCCAAAACTATTGATTGGTTTTTAATGAATTTTCGTGTGTACAAATGAACATGAAGGTATCGTAGTTTAAAAGGAAAATTATTTGAACTGAATAACAAACAATTCAATAATCACACAAACTATATTCATCGACCGGATTCAACCAATCAAAACCAGTAAACCAAATACACATACAAACAACTTTTCTTTTGTTAAAAATACATACAAATTAAAACTTTGCCAAATAAAAGTTCATTTTCGTTTCAAGGCAAAGAATAGCATGACCTTCTCACGGTAGCTAGATTCAATCTTGTCGATGAGTCCAACAAGTTTTACGGTGAGACGGTCGAAGACATCGTCGATGAGATGGTCACCAAAATGGTTGATGAAGAGAGATCCCATTGTGGCCTTTATGCAAACCATCCAATGCCTAACATCCTCAACGTTCATTGGCCGTTTGAGCCATGCCGTTGGGTCCATCAGCTCCATCGATTCAACAGTGAAACATCCATTTTTCTCTACCAAGAATGTTACCTCCTCGGGCGATGCTGAGTAGATAGGTATGTTGAAGGTATTGACTTGCTCTTCGGTGATCAAACCCTACATGCCAATCTCACCACACTCAACAAACCCATAATTAAAAATAAACAAGAGATATGTACGTTAGATGTGGGACTCTAACACACTTCTCTCACGCTCAGAACTGACATCTGAAGCGATACTATATTAGTAATGGACTTAACGCAACACCTAAAAGAGTGGGAAGAATTGTCTCACACTATATATTTCTCAAAGAATTAATCTTTTTCCAATGTGGGACTCTAACATCATTTATAAAGAGTTTCGACCTGTTTGAGATTATTTTTGTAGAGGAATATGGAGAATAACCTGGGATTGCATTTGAATGAGAACATCAGCCATGGACGTATACATGATACTGTCCGCAAGATTGGAGAAAGGCATTCCTTTAGGAATCCCACACATGCCAACAGCTAAAAGACCTCCACTTACTATTTCTTTAGCCCTAGCTTCTAGAAACCTCTCCATGTCCCAACCAAACTGATCTCTATAAGCCTCCACAACTTCCTCCGCCGCATTTGAGTAGTGAACTTTGCCTTTGTTCCACGCCTTTGAGGTTTTGTCCAACATTTTCTTTGGAACACTCGATAGCCAGTGTGTGGACCCAAGCGTCACTACCATATGAACGGAGGATTGAGGAAGAACACGGCCATAGAACGAACCAGGCACTCCGACCGCAAAGTAACTCCGGTCTTGAGGGAGAGAAGTGAAGAGAGTGTTGAAGTCGTTTTTTGGGAGGTCGTTGAAGAAGACGAGGAACTCTAGTTTTGAGGAGTTTGATCCTAAGCTAGCTTCAACGGATTTGATGATGTCGTCAACGAGAAAGAATGTGTTTGGTCCAGTTGCACAACCAAGATCGGCTATTCGGAACGTGTTGGAGTCAGAGATTAGGGTTTTTGCATCGAGTTTCTCCATTATTAATTTGTCTATTGTCTCTTTCAACAAACTCGCTGTTCTTCTCTGTCCAAACCAAAAGTACTCCAAGATTATAATAATTTTTATGATATTTCGTATTTCTAGATTTGCGACTCCAATTGGACCGAACTAAATCTCAAATTTCTTATATATTATATTTCTATTACCGAACAAACCATATGAGATGAAGTAACCTATATCTTTCCAGACTAATATATACTTAAAAGTAATTTTGCAAAAAAAAAAAAAAAAAAAGATTGTTTTTTTAGAATTAGCATAATTCTAGCTTCTCGTAAGACAATGAAGCCGCTTATGGTGATCCTCGGTGTTTTTTTTGTGTGGCTCGATGACATTTTAATATCGAAGTTTCTTAATTGTTTAAAAGTACATAACAAGGAACCAAGTTCTGATTAAAAAAGGCCATCTTGAATATATCTGATCTTTCTTATTTGTCAATCCAAATCAACTGATCATATTCTTAAATTATCTCGTATACTATATGATATTTTACAAGTTAGAACATGTCTAGAATAGAATGCATATTTTTTTTTTGACGTCATAGAATGCATATATATATATATATATGATATTTTAAGTTCATAAACTTTCAACTTATTGAATATACTATTTTGCATAAATTGATGTGAATATAGGAAGTTTGAAAAACGACTAAACAAGATTTATTAACTTTGACAATACAAAATCATCATAAAACCTTATTTCAATTCATTCTAATGTTCTTATTATCTTATAACAATTAAAAAAGCAATTGTCAAAAACTAAAATATGATGAATCTGAAAAGTTTCAACTATTGTATTTATTTACAATTTCATATTCTAAAACATGATTCCATTTAATTTTGTTTATCATTTAGAACATTTATCTACGATTTTGTAACTATTCTATAATTGCATTACATATCATTCTTTCTTATATTTTTTTAACCATTCCATAATCACACATTCTTTCTTTTTACCGTTAAAATTTTGTTATGTTGTATGTCACTAATCAGAACCAATGAAAAAAGGAATAAGCATATATATGAGAAGAAAAATAAAATAAAAGCTCTGAAAATAGACCTGCAAATGAGAATTCTTAGAGTAGCTGTTCGGGCCATCTCCCCCACTCATAGGAAGTGAATTAAGAACAATCTCCACTTTCCCCATTATAATTTTGTGATTTTCTTCTATACTTTGGGTCTGTCGCCTATCATTTATATAGGCCATGCACTTAACTACTTAAGACGTAGTGCTTAATATTATATTCCCTTTAACAATAATTGAAACCCCTCTTGAATTGAACCAACAACATACACATATATATACGCGATTATATGCGCATAAAAGCAAGAAAATTAATAGAAGAATTTGCTATCACATCTGTTGTGCTTTTTTAAGAAAAATGTTAACTAGAAAAAGTAAAAAGTAAAAAGTTAACTAGAAGAAGTATTTTTAAAAAATGAATAAGTTAGGATAGTAACATAATTTTAGCTGTAAATCAATTCAATTTCTTCTAATCAGTGAATATTGGCCAATTTTCTAATAAATAAGAATCTTATTATTATATTTTTTTGTTATAAAAATACTATTATTATAACTTATAGACTAGCTAGGCAGAATCTTCACTGAGTGCTTTAACAAAAAATAAAATAAATAATAAATAAATAAATAAAATCAATGGACTGGAATTCATAGCTTTTTTTGAGGTGCAATTATAAATATAGATGGTTTTAAACCAATAAAATTTTACACACCAATATATCTACTACGCTAGTTATTTTTTGTCAAAAATTCATTGGTTTCATTCACTGAGCTCAGACAATCGCGTACGTTGTACCATATCCATATACAATGAACTACTATATGTGTTTTTTAATAGAGAAGCTAATACTGAATTATCAGTGATTATTATTACAGTGGTCCTAATACGTACTACCATAAATCTATTATTTTCTTTTCAAAAGTTAATTATTTCTTTGAAGTTGAACTAATAATAGGTCTTGCGTGAGAAAACTACGTAAGCGTAGGGGCATCAAATTTTAATAAATAAATCGTAGGTTAAACTACGATATATATGCCCATTCGTCTCCAAAGGAGATGCTCTGTACTAATATCCAAGAATTAATCAAAAGATACCAAATTATAAGATAATAAACTTAAATCAATTTGTTTATATCTCTATCAATGTCTCTCTTGATGATTCTTCCAAAACAAAGTGATATATGGATTTGACTGAGATGTTAGATAAAAAAAAAATAGTTGAATGATTGAATAACAAGAGTTTTGAAACCGATCGAAAGTGTCAAAAAATACTTTAACAAAAAAAAAAAAAGTTTTGAAACCGAATTTTTTTGAAAAAAAAAAGTAAAACCACTAACGTTAAAAACTGGTTTGTTTTAGATGTTCGAGTTTTTTTTTTTTTTGTCAGACTTTAATTTAACAACTCATACGATACGTAAATGAAACTCACACTATCAAGGTAACATTTTTGGTTGTTACGTACTATGAGAGGTGACTAAACATTCCGATTTTTGAAAATATGGTTTTGCATGAAGATATATTTAAGAGAACCATTTATACCACAAAATAGGTTATTTTATAATTCACCAAAACAAATTTAGTTTTTTGTTTTTTGCAACAAAGTTATTTTCTCAATATAAACCTCCTTAACAAAATTTAAAACTAATCGTGATCTACTGAAAATGATTTTTAGTATTATTTTATTTAAAAAAACAAGAATAATAAATTCCACAGTAAGTCCTAGTTTGTGATTGAAACGAGAAAATCGAACCGAGCCGAATTGAGATTTTTGGTTTTTTTTTATTCGGTTTAGGTTCTCTTAGCTGAACCAGTTGACATATGTTCAATTTGGATTTGAGCAAAGACTTGGGCCTGGGCTTGTGGATCTTCCTGTGAAAGAAAACTCTCGTCTTTCTCTACACTAATGGTGAAATTCTCACAGTGCTTAAAATTCTGCAATTTGGCGGTCTCATCTCTCCGTCGTCGGAGCTATTCAGCCTTCAGATTCTCCGGTGAAAAGAGGTACACTATTCAACCTTCAGATTCTCTGTCTTTAGATACTACCGAATCTGACAGGTTTTGTTAAGGCAAAGAACATGCTTTGATAGAATCTTGATTTTGTGAATTTGTAACATTACAATCACATCAATTGTTTCTGTCGCTTTCAACAGCTATTTTTCCTTGTCGATGATGGAGCCTCCGCCCGGAAAATCAGACAGTTTATGTGATCGTTTTGTCACTGGGAATTCAGAAATTGATAACTGGATTTGGGTTATTGAATACTTAGCCAAGTTCAAAACCGAGCTCTGGATGTTGCATGGTAATTGAGAATTTTGCATCAGTTTCAGTTTCTTTGGTTTTAGAATTTTCTATTTCTGAGATTTTGTTTTGTATCTCTATCTGTTTATTGCAGATGTCTTTGAAATGGCTCCTAAGCTTCCAGATTATTTGGGTGAATTTACCAATGAGATGGTAGCTTTCAGATGCTTGGCCTCTTTGTTTGATTCTGATGTTGTTTCTGATGGTAACTCAAAGATAGAGTTTGATTCGTCCAAGAGCTGTGAATATGTACTTCAATGTATCTTGGATGAGGTAGTACAAATGATTAATCTACATTTCCTTTTCATGTGGTTTCTTGATATTTTCTCTTGTGTGTCTACTTAGATTGCTCGATTCTTCGTTTCCTAGATACCCTTGTCGGAACTGAAACCGGGTGCACCGGGACTTTCAAAGTGGAATCTTCGACCGTTTATCAAAAGCAAACTGCTTTGCCTGCCGAAATGCGCTTTGGAACTGGTAGGCTTGCTTGTGAGTTTCCTTTAGATGAGCTCCTATAAGAAGCCTTTTGAGTTTATGTTTGAACATGTGTTTTATTTTATCAGATGACTGAATCATCATCCTGTGAGGAGGATACTGAAGTATCGCCTTGTAATGAGCATGAGACTATAAGAAGTGATGGCAAAGAGAATGACCGAGTTACACCTCAAATGGCTGATCCTGATCTTATGGGCAAGACACAAGACGGACAATCATCCATCCTTGGTGATGGAGCTGATGAGATTAGTAGATCCCATGAGTTGCTCGAAAGAAGAAATGAGGGATTTCAAAATGAAAGCGATGGTCATGTGTCGAGTCCTGTAGAGAAAATTTACAGATGCATACAATGCAAAGAAAGTGGGAAGCTGTTGTTTTGCTCTAGCGATGGCTGCGAAGTTATGGTTCATCAGAAATGTTTGGATTCACCACCTTCTTACGATGATGCTGGAAACTTTTACTGCTCTCTCTGTGCTTTAACTTGTGCTTCAGCTGAGTATCTCCAATCGCAAGATGAAGTGGCTAAAGCAAAGAAGAAACTAGTTTCGTTTCTTAGTCTAATCTTTGAGGTTAACAAGAAGAAATCTTTTGAGGGAACAACCACTTTGTAGGATTAAGCCTTGTTCATAAACTATAAGATTGTCAACAAATGAAAAAGACATTTGCACTCAGTATCTCTCTTTGTTACAATTTTCCGTGGTAAATATACAAACATAAGATCTTATCTAGTCTCTGATACTTCTCTGTGATTTTTAAACAGGAGTGATCTGCTCTGAAACATCTCTGTGATTTTTAAACAGGAGTGATCTGCTCTGAAACAGAAGCTAAGCCATGCATTAACCTGACAATCTCAGTAAAATCATTTTGTTTATATCTCTATCAATGTCCCTCTTATTCTTCGAAAATAAGTGATGGATTTGACTGAAATACTAAAATGTTAGATAAAAGAAAATAGTTGAATGCTTGAATAACAAAAGTTTTTAAAACCCGATAGAATTTTTTTGTAATCATTAACGATAAAAACTTGTTTTTTTAGATGTTCGAATTTTTTTTTTGTTAGACTTAATTCACAAATAGTACTGAAATCATACGATAGTATATGAAACTCAAACTATATTTCAATTTTCTCGGAAAATTTTTCAAAAACCTCACTAGGTCTAGGGGAGTCTAGGCTTTTTAGGTTCTCCTCTTCAACTTCGATCTTCCCACATGATCTGATAGGGAAAATCGAAGTCGTGGGGCAAATTTGCGTTTGACCGAAACTTGAGAGGTGAATTCGAGATTGACCGATAGTTGAGGGGCGAATTCGAGATTGACCGAAAGTGGTTGGGCCAATTCGTGATTGACTGAAAGTCGTGGGGCGAATTTTTAGTTGACTGAAAGTCGTGGGGCGAATCCGCGACTAACCAAAAGTCGAGGGGCGACTCCGCGGTTGACCGAAAGTCGTGGGGCGAATCCGCGACTGACCGAAAGTCGATGGGCGAATTCACGATTGACCAAAAGTCGAGGGGCGAATTCGTGATTGACCGAAAGTCGTGGGGCAAATTCGTGATTGACCAAAAGTTAAGGGGCTAATTTGCGATTGACCGAAAGTAGTGGGGCTAATTCGCAATTGACCGAAAGTCATGGGGCCAATTCGCGATTGACCAAAAGTCGAGGGACGAATTCGCGATTGACCAAAAGTCGAGGGACGAATTCGCGATTGATCGAAAGTTGAGGGGCGAATTTGCGATTGACCGAAAATCGAGGGGCGAATTCGCGATTGACCACAAGTCGAGGGGCGAATTCGGTATTGACCAAAATTCGTGGGGCAAATTCGCGATTGACCAAAAGTTACGGGGCGAATTCTCGATTGACCAAAAGTTTAGGGGCGAATCTGGGATTGACCAAAAGTCTAGGGGCGAATGTACGATTGACCGAAAGTCGAGGGGCTAATTCGCGATTGACCGAAAGTGGTGGGGCGAATTCGCGATTGACTGAAAGTGGTGAGGCAGTTTCGTAAATAACCGAAAGTAAAATGTTATGAAACTAAATACTCGTTTTCTTCCCCAATCTGAACTCCATCATTGCTGAATATAGCAGAATGCATCTTCACTGAATCTCTGCTTACTCGGTTTTGGTGGTCTGTCTTTAGATACTACCGAATGTGACAAGTTTCGTTAATAAAAATGTTTTGATAGAATCTTCGATTTTGTGAATTTGTAAAATTACAATCATATCAATTGTTTCTGTCACTGTCAACAGCTAATTTCCTTGTCGATGATGGATCCTCCGCCGGGAAAATCAGACAGTTTATGTGATCGTTTTGTCACTGGGAATTCAGAAATTGATAATTGGATTTGGATTATTGAGTACTTATAGCCAAGTTCAAAACTGAGCTCTGGATCTTGCATGGTAATTGAGAAATTTGCATCAGTTTCAGTTTCTTTGGTTTTAGAATTTTCAATTTCTGAGATTTTGTTTTGTATCTCTATCTGTTTATTGCAGATGTCTTTGAAATGGCTCCTAAGCTTCCAGATTATTTGGGTGAATTTACCAATGAGATGGTAGCTTTCAGATGCTTGGCCTCTTTGTTTGACTCTGATCTTGTTTCTGATGTTAACTCAAAGATAGAGTTTGATTCGTCCAAGAGCTGTGAATATGTACTTCAATGTATCTTGGATGAGGTATGAATGACTAATTCTACATTTCCTTTTCATGTGCTTTCTTGATATTTTCTCTTGTGTGTCTACTTAGATTGCTCGATTCTTCGTTTCCTAGATACCCTTGTCGGAACTGAAACCAGGTGCACCGGGACTTTCGACCTTTTATTAAAAGCAAACTTCTTTGCCTGCCGATATGCGCTTTGGAACTGGTATTAGGCTTGCTTAAAAGCTCCCTTCAGATGAGCACTATAAGAACCCTTTTGAGTTTATGTTTGAACATGTGTTTTGTTTGATCAGATGATTGAATCATCATCCTGTGGAGAACATGTACAAGACAGACAATCATTTTTTCGCGGCCTTGGTGATGGAGCTGATGAGATTAGTAGATCCCATGAGTTGCTCGAAAGAAGAAATGAGGGATTTCAAACTGAAAGCGATGGTCATGTGTCGAGTCCTGTAGAGAAAATTTACAGATGCATACAATGCAAAGAAAGTGGGAAGCTGTTGTTTTGCTCTAGCGATGGCTGCGAAGTTATGGTTCATCAGAAATGTTTGGATTCACCACCTGTTTACGATGATGCTGGAAACTTTTACTGCTCTTTCTGAGCTTTCACCTGTGCTTCAGCCTCTGCGTCAGCTGAATATCTTCAATCTCAAGATGAAGTGGCCAATGCAAAGAAGAAGCTAGTTTCGTTTCTTAGTCTAATCTCAGAGGTTAACAAGAAGAAATCTATTGAGGGAACAACCACTTTGTAGGATTAAGCCTTGTTCATAAACTATAAGATTGTCGACAAATGAAAAAGACATTTGCACTCAGTATCTCTCTTTGTTACAAATTTCCGTGGTGAATATACAAACAGAAGATCTCACTAGTCTCTGAGACTTTCTCTGTAACTTTTAAACAGGAGTGATCTGCTCTGAAACAGAAGCTAAGCCATGCATTAATCTGACAATCTCAGTAGTGTCATCCAGGTAATACTTGGCCTTGCTAGGCTTTTGACCGACGGTACAAGCGAAAATCTCAGCTCTTGGAGCAATTGAAGGGCCTTCAGCGGAACTGCATATTACTTCGAACATGTCTTCATCAGACCGGTCATCTCCAATACATAGAACAAACTCGGGCAGTGTTCCTCTTTCTTGCATCATTGAAAGCATCCTTCGCGCTATAAGTCCTTTGCTCACGCCCTGTATGAAAACAACAAGAACAACAAAAGAGTTGTGATGGCACAGTGGAAACAAATGCTAAGGTTTTTTGGAGAAATGAACAGTGACACGAACCTGCGGCTTGACCTCAACATAGTTCTGTCCTCGCTTGACTGTTACAGGTTCATTGGCGAGGACACTTTCAAGATGATCAAGAAGTTCCTTAGCTTGACATGAGCCAAAATCAGGGTCAGCATCTTCATAGCTCCAAACAAGAGCAGTCTCTTTGTCTTCGATTGTTGATCCATCAGTTGTCTCCGTGTACAGTTCCATCACAGGCTCTGCAATTTGCTTCCAAGAACAATCTGCTGCTGCCACACAATTTTCCCATTCTACTGCCTTCCTCAGCCTGTGTAGTGGTCAGGTAGATCCTGAGTTATAAGATTAAGGGTAAATTCATGGAATTAAGAAGTTTTGGTTGATTACCTCAGAAAATAGCCATGTTCAGCAGCTATTCCAAGCTTCTCACATGGACTAAACCAGTCTGACAGTGTTTCTCGGCTTTTAGCGCTAACAATGAACACAAGATTGCCCTTGTCCCTA
Organism: Erysimum cheiri; assembly: GCA_900406345.1. Lineage (NCBI taxonomy): Eukaryota > Viridiplantae > Streptophyta > Magnoliopsida > Brassicales > Brassicaceae > Erysimum > Erysimum cheiri. Next base: position 12,408 of record OVAQ01000746.1, read on the forward strand.
CACAAGGTGTTCAATATTTCGATTGACTTCGATGAAGGTCTTTTATCTATAGAACCCTGTGGCATTAAAGTATCATCGTAGTCCAAAAGAATAGCCCGCGTCTTTGTCCTCTTATAAGCTGATACTATATGTTCCATTGACAGCTTCCTGAAGCTCTGGTCTAGTGCCACAACTCTGAAGCTGAGACCAAACCCAATTCCCCAACACCTCCTTCGTCCATGCTCACCACAACTCCTCTCAAGATCTTGGAGGAAGCTACGAGCCCAATAACCAACGTCATGTGTGCTCACATACTTGTAATGCTTCTCATGCCTTAGCTGCTTCTCCGGTTCAGCAACTTCAAGGGCACTATCCATTGCATCAGCCACTGCATCAACATTCCATGGATTAACACGAATGGCTCCGCTTAAAGATGGAGAGCAACCAATAAACTCAGAAACCACCAGCATGCTTTTCTTGTGGTTATGATTATTCGGCTCCAGCTTTAGAACTTTGTCCAGCTTCTCATTTCCTTGACGGGAAACTATGTATTCATAAGGTATAAGATTCATCCCATCCCTAACTGCTGTCACCAAACAACACTCAGCAACTGCATAATAAGCAACCCTTTCATAAAACTTCAATGGTGCATCAATCAATACTATAGGATCGTACCCCGGTCTCCCAAACGTCTCATTAATCCGCTTAACAGTTGAATATGTCTCAGCTTGCATCTCTTTAACATCTTTCCCTTTCCCTCTCGCCGGATTAGCTATCTGCACCAACACAACTTTCCCTTGCCATTCAGGATGTTGTATAAGCAGCTGCTCCATAGCCAAGAGCTTTAAGGTTATCCCTTTGAAAATGTCCATGTCATCCACACCGAGCAGCATTGTCCTTCCTTTTCGACCATACCGCTCAATAAGCTCCCCGACCTTCCTTTCAGTCTCGGGTAAGCTCAAAACCGACTGAAGCTGACCCATATGAATTCCCACAGGCAGAATTTTGATACTAACCGTTCTACCATAATACTCAAGTCCAATGTATCCTCGCTTTGATTCGTAAGTAAGACCAAGCATTCGACTACAACAAGACAAGAAATGCCGAGCGTAGTCAAAAGTATGGAACCCTATCAAATCCGAGTTAAGCAAAGCGCGAAGAAGCTCCTCACGTATAGGCAGAGTCTTGTAAATCTCAGAAGATGGAAACGGACTATGAAGGAAGAAACCAAGCTTGACTCTATTAAACCTCTTCCTCAAGAACGTAGGCAAGACCATCAAATGGTAATCATGTATCCACACAAAATCATCCTCAGGATTAATCACCTCCATGATCCTATCAGCAAAAATCTTGTTCACAGAGACATAAGCTAACCACAAAGCTCTATCAAACCTACCTCCAAGATCAGGAGAAAGTGGCAACATGTAATGAAACAAAGGCCAAAGCTGTTGCTTACAGAATCCATGGTAATATCTGCTATACAAATCAGGGGGCAAAAACGTTGGCACACACTTGAACCTCTCAAGAAGAATCTGATACACTTCTTCTTGCTCATTAGGATGAATCTCTTCTTTCAAACAACCAACATAGATAACTTCAATGGCTTCGTCTCCTAACCCATCTTTCAATTGAAGGAGAAGTGAATTCTCATCCCAAGAAAAGTTCCAACCTTTGCTACAACAAGAACTAGTACTAGTACTACCCTCTAGCCTTCTCTGTGCTCGTATTGGTAACTGATTGGCTACAATGATGATACGATCTTTTGGAGACAGATCAGTTTCTTTGGAGTCATTATCGATGTTTGACATGATTCCAGCGACCGCCATGATTCGTGGGATTTGTCGGTTCATGCGTCCAAACGTTGGTGAGTCTCCTGAAGCTAACTCCAACAGATTCGAATACGATCTTGAAACCATTTCGTTTCTTCAGAACACTGTGGATAAAAAAAAAGAGAAAATTTGAAAGACCCTTTTGGATTGTGGCTTCAAGAAATCAGGTTTTGTGTTCAGACAAGTTCTTGTAACTAAGTTGTCTTGTAATGGAAAAGTTAAAGAAAAAGTAAGGCTTTTGATTGAAACATGATGAAACAGACTAAGCCTTCACCGATTAAACACGAGAAAGAGAAAGAAAAAAAAGGAATAGATTCAAGAATATTTTACAGCTTCAAAAGTTGGAAATAATTTATTAAACGTGAGGTTTAAATTTAAGAAGACAAAAAGAGAGTTTTGACTGTGTTGATGAGAAATGCTTGTACAAGGTAGAAAATAAATTCTTGTTACCGTCACTTTTTTCTTCAAACGGAGATACTGCCAAATGATTTTCGTTTATAAGGTTTTTGCGTATCAGATTGGAATTATAATGAAAAATATTGTAGCTTTTTGTTTTTCTTAGACAGAGCTCTTTTTCTTAGTGTTATATGAACGATGTATATATAATATTTATTTTTAAAAGGACCGGAAATAATTCAATTATTCGTACTTCTTCAAACTTTTTACAATGTGTTGGTTCAATTTTTTGTTTTTTTCTTAATTATTGAAAACTTAGTTCGGCCAGGCTTGGTATGTTTGGACTTTGGACTGTTTTGAACAGATTTTATCATCTTTCAAATAATTGTTTGTTCGATTTTTCTGAATACCCGAAAAATGGAACCAACCATTTGAGAGATAAGCTTGAAAAAATTTACACTGATTTTTTTTTTGGTGGGATGAAAAATTTACACTGATAATATTTAAAAGTCTTTCTCCAAAAAAAGTTATTTAAAAGTTGAAATCCCAAAAAGACACACTGTTAATTTCTCCAACGACCATTCATTATAGGAGCATTAAAAAATGTTTGTGAAAGTATTTGGGTCGTCCGATGATATATAGAGTACAAATATCAAAGGGTAAAAAAAGAGAAGAGCACGTAAAAGTGCTCACACCAAGAAATTTGGTTGATCTTATCCGTTAGTGTCTTAAACCGAAGTAGGACCTCTAAAGCAGCTGTCACATGGGGTTTTGGTCTCAACACATCACCACGTGGTCTACGTTTTTGCTTAGCATGCTATGTGGCGAGATCTCAGTGCTTTTGTCAACATATCAGAGCCTCATTTTTGTTTTCCCTTTTTTGAGAAGTATCACTGTGCCTAAATTATATTTTATTTTATTTTTTAAAAATACCAAACTTAACCCTTTTTAAAAAAAAAAACTAGGATTATGGGTAACGATGTACGGAGTACAAGATAACTAACAAAAATTATAAAATATAGTCCTAGTATTAATAAACATATATATATATATTTATAGTTTTTTTATTATTATGGAAATCGTTTGTCATAACTCATAATTTGGAACAATCACTATTCACAGTTTAAAAATATAAATTGACAATTAAATTATTTAGTAATTTTAATTCTGAATGATAATTCTCCATGTTTACATGAAAATTAAAATAATAATAAATATACATATTTTTCCAAAATAATTGAAAGTACTGCTTTGTATTTTTTTCGTATTTATTATGTATGTTTCCATTTGTTAAGATTTTTTTTTTATTTCATCTACTCATATTTCTTCTTCACTCTTTTTCATCATCACATATTAGACTTCTAGTTTCTCTTTTGCAGTATTAAGTAATGAATCAACTTCCAACACTCACTCTTGATTTATTTGCTTAATCCCTAAAATTCAATTTAGGCAAAATTGTACCCAAAATTAGATAGTTCGATATGAAAAAAAAAGAAAAAAACGGATCTAAAATTAATTACGAAAATACTATATGAACTAAATATAACTTTAAAACATAATAAAATTCTCATTATAACATTTACTGCTTTATATATATAACCTTAAGAAAAATACATTTAAATAACTCTTAGTGTAATACTATTACTATTAAAAATACATTTAAATAACTCTTAGAAAAATACATTTAAATACATTTATAGATATAATAATGCTATTACTATTAGTGTAAGTATTGATATTACAAAAAAAAAAAAAAAAAAAAATTGATATTACTATAGACTGTGATTCTCCCATACGCACACAAAGTCTCCCACAAATCTCAGACTTTTGATTACTTGATTTTAGAAATAACTCTTTTTAAAATATTCGATCTTCTTTAGCTTACTTCATTTTTAAAAAATTTCATTGAATACGAATAAAATCTCCCTAAAATGTTTTTAATTGATTTTAGAAAAGATAATAAATTTGTAAAACAGAAACTAAAAGGCTAAAACACATAGTCATTTTGTTGAAGCATGTTAAGTTATATATAAAAAATTTAATAATACGTAAAAACGTCACATATAAAAACGTCACAATGCATAATGAAGTAAACATTATGATCCCTTTAGAAAGAAAAATTGGACCCTGGCCCACGAAGGTTATCATCTGTAAGCATTCACCTAGGCAAAAATAATAATTCTGTATTAATTGTTTTAATTTGATTGGGTAGTAATTTTAACTGATGTGTCAACACCAGCTTAAATGAAAATGCTAATGTGTCAGAAGAAAAACATTGTAGTTTTATTGTATTGATTTATATTTTGTAATTTGTTTTATTATTGGTTGAATTGTTTTTAATGATGTTTTATTTTTAAAAACCTAACAAATTAAATATTTTTTTAATATGTGTGCATATTCCTAAAACGACACTGCTTATGAAACGGATGAAGTATATATTTTTCTAAACTATTAAAAGCTTTCTGTATTTTTCTTGCACTTTTATGTATGTTTTCATTTGTTGAGAACTTTTTTAATTAAAAAGATAAAGCATTAGTTGCATTTAATAATATCAATTTGATAAGAATTGCGAGTTATGAAGTGCATTATTTTTCTGTTTTTGGATGTGATAAACTGAAAGTCTAGTCGAGATTTTTTGTCACCACATGTACATTATTATTGTTTTCTTTTGATAATTTTTTTTTACGATGTTCATGGCATGTTGTTGCAATTGTTTGATTTACAACAATATGTTCCTGGTTTAGTCATGGAATTGTCTGAATCATTGGTTTCTACTGATCATTTTTTTGTTTCGATTAAATTTTTTTACTGTTTTCTGTCATGATGTAGTCCCATGAGTACAAATTCTAAAATTAGAAACGAAATGCTTAAATTGATGTCTTAGAAATTAGCAAATTTAAGGAATAAAGAAAGTGGTTAAAAGACTCATAAAGCAAATATAATACTTTAAAAGAGTGATTTGATCCAACATGGTTGTTGCATATACATACATAAACACAACTTGACACCATCATATATTCACTAAAAGGATTCTTAATTCCAAATCTCCCCTTCTTCATACTTAACTCATAGCTTCGAAACAGGCAATCCTGAAACCCCAAAGAACACATACATGAGAGTAATTAATAGAGAATGGGAACAAAATTTGTATAAGTGGATTATGCATGGTTCGTTTGTTTGTGTTTGTGTTTGAGTCTCCTGTTAACTGCAAACACAAACAGAAATTAGCTTTTGAAACATTAGATGGCATGAGTCTTAGTGTGGTACCTAAGGCCTTTGAGTTGACAATGCTTGGGCTGGCATTGGGGGGTGAAGCATTTTCATTCAAGAATGGGTAGACTCGGTTCGGGTCATGCCAAATTGGGTACCCTTTGATCCTTCCCTGTTAAAACATTTTCAGAAGAAGATGGTCAGAAGTTAGTCATTTGAATCTTATACCAAAGAGGCTTTAGGAATGTGTATGCATACGAGGACGTTGAGAGCTGCAAGCGTAGCCATTCCTTCACGAGTCCACTGTCATCATTATCATCATCAGAAGAAATTAAGTCAGTTCTGTTAATAATTTGTTGAGACACAAAGAAACGTTTCAGTTTGTCAACCTTGGAAGCAGAAGCAATGTGAGGAACAACAATGGCATTCTTCATATCAGCAAGCCCTGGTTTCATGAATGGCTCTTCCTAAAACAATGTGATTTAACAACACTTGTTCAGCCCCCAGAGATAAACTTGTATGTTTTTGGGTTGATCATAGCGTATAATATGACAGTACCTCGAACACATCGAGACCAACTCGGAACATCGGGTTCTCTCTGAGATGTTCAACTAGAGCTGCCTCATCAATCACGGGACCTCTACTGCAGTTCACAAGGATGGCTTCCTGAAGCAATCAATCCAATCAGAACATGACCAATAAGAGGGGACTGATATGAACTAGCGAAAGTCAAATCACCTTTTTCATCATGGCAAGCCTGTCCTTGTTGACAAGATGGTAAGTGGTTTTGTCAAGCACCGGGTGAAGACTTATCTGTTTTTTAGATCACAACCAGTTCAAGTTTCTAGCTATAAAAGATTACACTACAAATGTTAAACAAAAGATCAATATGTCTCTGTGTGGATTTTAATATACCAGATCAGCCTCGCGCAGGACCTCCTCCATGGACGAAGCTCGTTTCCACGTCACAGGTTGTTCCCCATTTGCTTTCAAGAATTGTCCATAAGCTGCCAATGAACATTATCTCAAAGATATATAAACTTCAACATGAAGAAGAAGAAGAAAAGAGAATAGAGTATTGTTAGATGCTTTACATACCTGTCACAAACTTCTCAAGACGAGTGGATTGGTAAAGATCAAAGTAGATCAAATTCATCTTGAACCCTTCAACCTGTTTTTGAAATCAAGAGTAAGAGAAGAAAGCTTTTGAGTATATAATAATGTGGATAAACTTTACAAAATGCCATTGCAAGAAGCTTGCCATCATTCTAGCATAAGCAGATCCAATACGTCCAGCTCCAATAACTCCCACAGTTTGTCCTTTAAGTAAGTTCCCCACAAACCTACCAAAACCAAACAACGCGATTACAATAGTTCTCAAGTTCTTGAAATCAAGAAGAATAGATAATCAGAATGTTTTCGTGCAGTGATCTTACAGATGAGGAAGCCATCCTTCGTACAAGCCACCTCTCATGAATTCGTCAGCTTCAACAATCCTTCTTGCAGCAGCCAGGGAAAGAGATGCAGCTAGTTCGGCCGTCGTCTCAGTCAACACTCCCTATCAAACTCAAACAATCAACATTTATAGGTTTTGTTTTTCAAAAGTACCACCAAAGTCCTAAAATTTCTATAGTTACAACAAATTTAAGGTTTAGTAAAGATACTAAACTATTTAGTAACCCACTAAACTTTGCAAAACATTTCCTAAACATATATTTTAGGATAGTTCTCGATAGATATATTACCGGAGTGTTACCGACAGCAATTCCATACTTATTGGCGGCTTCAACATCGACGTTGTTGTAACCAACGGCCATGTTGCTGAAAGCTTTCCCTCCAGCTTTGCTCAGAGCTGAAAACAGAGTCTCTCCCCAATCTTCCGTCAACTATAAACCAAAAACAAAACTTTAACTCACTTTCATATGGTATATATATAGACACTGACTTTGTCTCTTTCATTTTTATTACCTGACCGATGACTCCATCACACTTGTCTCCGATCAGATTAACGATGTCTTCTACAGACAAGATCGTCTTCTTCAAATGGCATATCTATAATTCAACAGAAACTTTAAGTGTGAATTAAGCAAAGCTTTAATCTTTTTGATGCCTAGAGAAAAAAGAAAGAATTTTACCTCAACGCGACAACCTTGGTCGACCAAGAGATTGATCCAGCGAGTTCCTGGCATCGGTTTTGTGCTGACGACTCTGTACTTCCCATTTGGATTATACACTTCAATGGCCACCGGTTTCGCCATGGCAGAGAAAGGAGAAAACTTCAATTGTTTATGAGATGAGAATTTGGAAACAGAGGACCCTCCTGCCTTAAAAAAAGGTTCAGTTTTTTAGCTCAGTCTCTAGGATTTATGTGGTTTGAAATCAGAAACAAGATCCAACGGTCGGTTTTGCATGATTATTATCTACGTTTTTTTTGTTTGGTGTGGCTAGCAATGACCGATGAGTGACAAGAACTGATTCGTGTGTATTATCTGAGTCTGGACCTTACGTTTTGGGAACGAGATAATGCTGACGTGTCCATATCCGACTCAACTCTGCATCAAAAGCTGAATAGTATATTGTACATAGGTTAAACTTGTAATCAAGATTATATGTACAAACAAGATTATGTCAAAAGGCAAATCAATATTCTTCATCTCATTAAAAACAATTATCTACATCCACAGTGAAAAGAGAACACACAGTTAAAAGAAAAAGAGTTGCAAGTTCATAAAAGGGAAGATTCAAGGCTTCTTCTGCTGCTTCTCTATATCATAAAGTACACAAACGTCTGCAGCCGTTTTCATCTGGGAAAATACGACATAATCAATGTATAATTAGAAACCAAAAACAGGGATTAGTTGCAGATTTGGCAAAATGTTAGCTTTACCTGAATGACATTGACGGTCTGCTTCATCGACCAACCGAACAATGTCAAAGCCAGGAGAAAAGAGAGTGGTGAAATCTGCGTTAAAGTGGCAACTACGACCTGCAATGAGAGCCGTGCTTAGTAGTTGAGCAGAGTAAGACTAAGACCTCGACAACATGAAAGAATTGAAAAACTTACATTCAGGAGATTTTCGGATTGGTTCTTTGCAATGAGAAGAAGGATGATATAGAGAACCTGCACGTTTAAAAATATTTGCGTCTAAGTATGCATAATCTCAAAGGATTAACATGGAAATAAAGAGTCTGTTTAGAGACAAATTTAATCACCTCGCAAGAAACACAGCAATAACACATAAATATCCGGTTTCCATAGTAGAGTCTAAAAAGCCAGCTTGTGCTGTCTTTCACATCCTTATGGCTGCTCTTCCCTGCTAGAAACGTACTGCGAGTAGAGAATTAAGTTCCCGGTTAGAGACTGAAGTTTTGAAAAGTATTGAGAAGAGGTCACGGTGCAACAAGAAAGAGTGAATTAGCATACCTGTACATCTGCAGCCAGTGACTAGCAATATCTAAAGCCAGCAGTGAAAGGAAGACCAAGCTAGGCCTATTTAAAGATGAAAGAAAAAAGAAGGTTTCGTTAAATATTCCAACTCCAGAGATGCGAGGTAAAAAAGATACAGAGAAATATCCTCACCTGTAGATTTGTGAGAGAATCACGAGTAGACACGCCGTGCTAACTCTATAACCCAAAATGACCACCAACAAAATGTCAGAATTAATTAAACAAATATGCAGGTGGCTCCTCACATAAATATAGAAGAAGATTCACCTATCTGTGACCATGTCAAGAACAGCTCCAAATGTTGAAACTGAGGAAGGAAAAAAGGAGAAGTGAGTCAAGCTCTAGCTTCCTACTATAGTAATGGCATGTGATGCATGTCTTAGCTTATAGAATCACAATGAAAAAAATGTCTATTACACTGAAACTGAACACTAGCAGATACTATCCTAATCTTGATAAGTGGTAGGATATTTCGAGCAATTGTACGCAATGAAAATGTGATTTTATAAAACAAGAGAGAAGTTCTTGAACCTTGGTTGAATTTACGAGCGACCCAGCCATCCACAGCATCACAACAAAAACTAGAGAGAGCCACATTGATCAAAAGAAACTATTAAAGCCATTACCCAAAACATGAAAAACCTTAATGGAAAATCAAAGAAAAGAAAGTTACAAAACCTGAAGAAATAGAGAACCGAGAAAAGTGGCTTGTTGGAGAAACACACAGCAAAAGCAACACAGTTCAAGAGAACTCTCATGTACCCTGAAGCAATTAATAATTAATCATCACAACAACAAAGTCATGAATGCTAAATAAAAGTTAAGGAGATATCGAAGACCCACCAACAAGATTAGGTATATAAAGGTAAACCGACAACTTCTCAGGTCTAGGTCTCTCCTTTTTAGCCATTAAAGCTCTCAGCTTGCAATTTCTCAAGATCCACCTACACAGAACAAAGAAGAAAAAAAGGAAAACACTTTCTCATAACCCATCACCGTAAAATGCATAGAGATACGAACCCATCTCCAGAAAATCAAAAGTTCCTTCGAAAGAGCGAAATATACCCAAATCGAAGAGGAAGGAGAACAATCGTCACTTGGAAACGGGATAGAGTTGTGGAGATCTAGAAGTGAGAGAGATGTGGAAGAGTCAAAAGAAAGAGCTTTCAAATTCTTCAATCTGATCCAAAAATCGAATCAGATTCGCCGCTATTCTGAAAGTTCAACGACGGACGAAATATTCTCAATCTGGCAGCTTTTCTCCATTTCAAAAAAAGTGAGAGATTTCTGATTTAGAAATGTCAATGTTTATCTTTATTTATCTAATAAACCCTCAAAGTTTTAACATTCTCAACATTTCGCCGCAAGTAATAAAATGTCAAATCTGCATCCAAATTCGAACCTTGTGCAAATTGAAATTGAAAACAGTAATAAAATGAGTCCATATATTATATTAGGAAGATGAAGGGTGATCATCAGTAAAAACAAAGGACAGGACAGCCATTATTGGATTGAAAGAGAAGTTTTATTATGTAATAAAATGAGTCTATAATAGGAAGATAAAGAGTGATCATCATTACAAACAAAGGACAAAGCCATTATTGTAGTACTATAACAGTTTTTACGACAAACTTTTAATTTGTTCATCATATAAGACGTCTGCAAAGCGTGAGACCATCTCCAATAGAAATTTGAGTGATTTCGACTCGAGTATCCTGAGCCAAATTCTTATTGAACTTTAAAAGTGCCTCTCTATAAGCTCTCATATTGCTTGGAACTTCATCTTCCTTCTGAATTAGAGTACCGAACCACAAGGTGTTGTCGAACGCAATGATTCCTCCAACCTTCACTAATCTTAGCAGTTTCTCAAGGAAATAAACGTAGTTCGTCTTGTCAGCATCCACAAAAGCAAAATCATACTCTTGTTTCTCCTTAACCATTAGCCAAAAAGTATTGATTAGTTTAGTCAGTTTAAAGAAAATTATGGACCGAATCCTGCATTTTTCATACTTATTGTTCAAAAACCTTAAATTAATATTGAATTTTGAAAACTGTATTAAATACTTTTCAAATAATATTTATTTGCTTTTAAAAATACTAATTTGGTGGTCCTAATTATTACCTTAAAAAGGACCATTAGCTTAGTAATCAATCGTGTGAGTTGTACTAACTATTAGTAGTAACTAATATACGTACCCCGTCGTTCAATAATTGGTCTAAGCCTCTAACAGCATCAGATTGAATGAAATTGATCTTGTGATCAACACCTGCTTTCTTCATATACTCTAGTCCCAAATTGTAACATGCTTGGTCAAAATCTATGGCAGTAATTAATCTGCATACAAGAAAAACAAAAAAGAAGAAATATTAACCATAACGAAAATTAACCTTAACATGAAGAATTGTAACTTTTTTTGTATGATTTGCAAGAAGAAGAATCATTACACGGCCATCTTCAGGTAAAGCAAGAGCTACGGTGAAAAGTGAGTAACCAGTGAACACACCGATCTCGATAGTGTTTTAACTTTTTAGCATTGATGATCTTTACAAGCATCGATAGAAATAGACTTTCATCAACCGGAACGCCCATCTCGCTTCTGCGCGTCAATAAATTTTTCTACAAATCATATTTCTTAAATACTGGATTGAGACTTACAAATTGCCATATCTTTGGATTGTACGTAGCTTCTCGAAGTTCTTTGAGCAATTTGTGCTCTCTTGGATACGCTGTCGTTTCCATGATATACTGTCATATATAACACATCATGCAATCGATAAGCAAGCACATACACATTCATATATTATATAGATCTTAATTGATTAGGAGACTAGTAAATTAAAACCTCTTTCAGAGCCTCGCTCTTGAGAATCCCTTTGTCTGGTAATCGAGCATCCATCTCTCTCTCTCGCTCTTGAAGATCCTTTGAGTGTTAGCACATGTGTATATGTTGCCATAAATATTAGCTTTATAATGATAAAACTGGAAATTATAAAAAAAAAAAAAAAAACTTATGTCATATCATTGAGTTGATATGTAATTTTAATTTTGGCAGAAAAAATGGAATTAAAAGACGCTAGTGTGCGTTTCTAAAAAAGGCGAAACACATATTACATGTTACCCCATAAAGCTGAAAAGAAAAACCAAAAAATAATACTATAGTGTTCAATTATCCCATTTATGGTGTTACTGTTTACTATTTAGGATGTATACATATAGTTTTAAAGTCACTTTGAACATAAGGTTTTATTCGTTTACAATAAACAAGTATAGGAAGAAGATATGAAGAGTGATCATCATCAATCAAACACACCAAAGACGAAGTCATTTATTGAAGCATCAAACAGTTTTATTCTAAACCCTCCCAACTTTGGTCTTTACTTTTAAGTAGTTCTTTGATCATACAAGACGTCTACATAGCGTGACACCATCTCCAATGGAAATCTGAGAGACTTCGACGCGAGGATCCAAAGCCAATTTCTTATTGAATTCTATAAGAGCCGCTCTATATTCCCTCATATGCACTGGAACTCCCTCTTCATCCTCAGCCACAAAACCAAACCACAAGGTGTTGTCGAACGCAATGATTCCTCCAACCTTCACCAATTTCATAAGCCTCTCATGGAAGTTGACGTAGTTTAACTTGTCAGCATCCGCAAATGCGAAATCAAATTCTTGTTTCTGCTTTTTTCAATGTATGACCAATCAGCCAAAAAAATAATTATAGTTAGTAAAATAATATTAAGACAACGTTTCACGTACGTCGTTCACCAATTGGTCTAAGGCCTTAAGACCATCGGAATTGATAAAGTTAATCTTGTGATCAACACCAGCCTTCTTTATGAACTCTAGTCCCACTTCGTAAGCTTCTCGTTTAATGTCGATTGCCGTAATCTGCATCCAAAAGAGTATCCATTTTTTTTTTAACTGACAATAATCTCGTAACCCCAACAATATGATTATAACCAAGAAAGAGAAGAAGCAATACGCGGCCATCTTCAGGCAAAGCAAGAGCTGTGGTGAGAAGTGAGTAACCGGTGAAAACACCGAGTTCGAGAGTGTTTTTTGCATTCATGATCTTTATAAGCATTGATAGAAAATGACCCTCATCAACCGGAACTTCCATCTCGCTTCTGCGTGTTTATAAATAATATATAAAATATTAGTAAAATACACCAAATTTGTATTTTTTTTTATTTAAAAAAAACTATTTAGCTATTTCTACAAAAATAAAAACCAAAATATTTTTTTTGGTTTTTTTTTGGTTTAAGGTTAAATATATTTATGAAAAAATTACTTATCATAGTATTGTTTGTTAAGAGCCCCCAAAAAGATTGAAATTGGAATGTACATAATACTCTACAAAAGCTTATAAGGAAGGATAAATCAGAAATGAACTAAAAATCCCTACACTATTATTTGAGCAATATTACAACATTTT
>OVAQ01000747.1:0-25703 GCA_900406345.1 Erysimum cheiri
TGAAAATCTCGTTTTCCCGTCAAAACCGCGAAATCTCGTTTCTGCTAAACCCGCGAAATCATTTTTTCTGCCAAAACCGTGAAATCTTGTTTCCCGCCAAACCCGCGAAATCNTTTTTTCCGCCAAAACTGAGAAATCACGTTTTCCGGCTAAACCCTAAAATCGCATTTTTTTGGGGTTTCTGGATTTTTCTACTATATTTTTAGAACTATTTTTATGTTTATTATTTAGTATTATTATCTTTGAATTAAAAATTAAAAAAATTTTAAACATGTGAAATGGACTGTCCGTCTAATTTTATGAAAAAACGTTTATTATATGGACGTAAACAGGCTCGTCCATTTATGTTCGTGAAATTTATAGCGGACATGGACGTTAAACGGGCTTAAAATTTTGTGAAGGCCCGTTTATGTCCAATTAAAAACTGTCCATGAAAACATCTCTACTTGGGACTAGTTGAAAACAACATAACTCCAAAATAAAATATAACTAGATTATTATCCATGCTAGCGTGAGATGATTTTTTTTTAAAAAAAGTTTTGTTAAGTTAAATGAAAAAGTTACGTACGGTTTTATATTGTAACTAATATTAGTATTTTTATATATACTATTTTCGTTAAATGTAAATTTTAGTTTAGCTATTATCAGTTGTGTAAAACTCAATGTTATCAACTTATGTGTACGTAAGAATAAGCACACTAACCACAAAGTGGTGGATTAGTGGTTTTTATCGGATAGAAGAGTTGCTCTCTTGATGTAACCCACAGAGAGATGAATCATTCTCTCCAGATGGAGAATTGCTTCTCGGATCCGCAAATGCATACTCGTATCCTTTTTCAGTATTTGACTTAGCATTTGTCACAAAATTAATTTCAATTTAAAATCTTGTCATTTGAACTCAAACCATAACCAGAAAATTAAGATCACATATAAAATCTAAAAATCATATGGATTTAAATTAAACCGAAACTATTTTAAAAAAATTTCCAAAGCCCAATATTAAAAAATAATAAAAATAGATTGAACAGAAGAAGGTGTGGGACGCATCATCATCACACACCAAAGCAGTGTTTCTTCTCCTGAGAAAGATCTCTCTCAAAGATTCAAAGGTAATGCTTCTCTGATTCACCATTTTTGCTAATCGAATTCAAAGTTAACTAGCCACCGATTGTTTTCTCCGGAGAAGACATGACGCCGAAAGCTACAGAGGAAGAGCGATGGTGCGTTGTTACCGGTGGAAGAGGATTCGCGGCGAAGCATCTTGTAGAAATGCTCGTACGCTACGAAATGTTTTGCGTCCGTATCGCCGATTTAGCTCCGACAATAATGCTTGATCCTCATGAAGAAAACGGAGTTCTCGGCGAAGGATTAAGATCTGGTCGTGTTCAATATATCTCTGCTGATCTTCGAGATAAATCTCAAGTCGTTAAAGGTTGTTCTTAATCTCAAATCATGGATAATTATTCGAGTTTTGAGATCTAATTAATTTTGTAATTACGTGTTTTAATAGCTTTTCAGGGAGCTGAGGTGGTGTTTCATATGGCAGCTCCTGATTCTTCAATTAACAATCATCAGCTTCAGTACTCAGTGAATGTTCAAGGTTTAAAGGAAACTTCAATTTTGTACATTTTGTTTCTGTCAAATTAAAATTTTGTTAGTTTTGTTTATGTTGGCTTATTTGGGAGATTTTAATCTACAGGGACAAAAAATGTGATTGATGCTTGTGTTGATGTTGGAGTAAAGAGGCTTATTTACACTAGCTCTCCTAGTGTTGTGTTTGATGGTGTTCATGGTATTTTGAATGGTACTGAATCAATGGCTTACTCAATTAAGGTATTAATTACGCTTTGGTGTTGATTTATTGTATGATTGTTTTGTCTTTCTATTTCAGAACTATGGTATTAATGAAGATGATATGAAACTCTGATTTGTACTGGATATTCTAAATGATTCTAGTTATTAACAGTTAGATGCTTGTTTTGGTGCTTGGTTACTAATAGACGTCTTCATTCGTTCAGCACAATGATTCATATTCAGCAACTAAAGCTGAAGCAGAAGAACTGATCATGAAGGCGAATGGTAGAAATGGACTACTCACTTGTTGCATACGTCCAAGCAGCATTTTTGGTCCGGGTGATAGATTATTGGTTCCCTCACTTGTTGCGGCTGCTAGGGCTGGAAAATCCAAGGTTGGATTATTTTCTTTTGATACTTTCGTTATTCTCACGAAGACAGCAACGTTTCTTGCCATATTATTCTCTAACTTGTAATTCATGATCATGCTATACGTTGAAAGCTTTGACATGTTAAAGATGGCTCTATACTATTAAGCGTTTGTCAATAGTCAGATGATTGACTCACTGGAAAATTGTTTAATTCACAGGGAATGGAAACCAATATACTATAAAAGCAATAACTGTGAAATATTGCGGTTACAGTAGAGCGGAGAGACAATAATTTCTAGAAAATGGGGTATTGATTTTGCAAAGCTTGTTATTTGAAGCTGCTACATATCTAGAGGACTGAATATTCTATATTTCTAGACAGCTTTAGGGATGTGGGATCTTCTTTGGAAATTTAATCTAGGTGACATAGATGCAATGGTCTTAAAGTAGCCTATCATGAGATGCAAAGTCTGATGGGGAAAGCAACATTTGTATGAGTACTTGAGAAATGATTTAAAGGAATGGTTCCTGGTTGCTCGGTTCGATATTCATTCCTAGTTAAAAAATATGGCTCTGCATAGATGGAATCTATTTGTTCTTTATCTGCCATTATTATTTTTTTAGGTTTATGCGATTCATGTGCATTGGAGTTATCTCTCTTAGAATTGGTGTACTGCTAGTTAAGGGGTAATTTATATGAACAGGGATCTCTCAAATTGAATTGAAAAGGTTAAGATGCATTGTTTGCTTGGCTTTCTTCTTTGACATTAAACCTTTCATAAATGTTTATATTTGATACACTGTTTTTTGCTTCTTTAATCTCCAGTTTATTATAGGTGATGGGAATAATCTCTATGATTTCACTTACGTTGAAAATGTTGCTCATGCCCACGTCTGTGCTGAGCGTGCTCTAGCATCGGGAGGAGATGTTTCTACAAAAGCTGCAGGACAGGTATTTGTTTTCAGTTTCCATGCCTTAGTTTCCCAAGGTGAAGTTTGGTTTCAGTTTCATCTCTTTTTTTATTGATGGTCTCACTAGTTTTTTAGCTCGATATGTCTAGAATGAATGTGTCGTTTTGTGCACCAGAATAAATTAAGGATGACATATTTGTTTATGGTGTTTATATGCATATGTAACACATCAGAAACGTTTCATATATGCCATGAAAACTGAGACAAAAATTGTGTTCACTCTAATGTTATGTGAACTTT
The DNA here is from genome assembly GCA_900406345.1 of Erysimum cheiri. Lineage (NCBI taxonomy): Eukaryota > Viridiplantae > Streptophyta > Magnoliopsida > Brassicales > Brassicaceae > Erysimum > Erysimum cheiri. Next base: position 3,378 of record OVAQ01000747.1, read on the forward strand.
CAAAGAGCCTTGCTGGTTTTTCATTTGAGATGTTTGCCAAATTTCTTCAAATAAGATGATGATTTACATTTTAGCTTGCCATATCTGAATTAAAGTTAAATCCATTGAATTTAAATTTAATTAAGGTGTATAGTTAGATGGTAATTTATATATGATGTTGTAGCACAATCCTAGCTGTATGCTGACGTGACTTTTAATGATTTTACAGGCATATTTCATTACCAACATGGAACCAATTAAATTTTGGGAATTTATGTCACAGCTTCTTGAAGGACTTGGCTACGAGAGGTATTATATTTTTGTATTTCCCTTTTTGTTTAGTTTTGTACATAGTGTCTAGTCATCGTGATATACTAGCTCACACATTTTTTCGCTTTATAATTGTAAGATCTTTCGTACACAATGGAGGGGAAAGACACATCCCAGTTTCATTTCATTTGTGTTTTTGCTTGGTAATTGAGTTGGCTTTGACTTCACGTTCTTTCCCTAAGTAGTATCTGATTGCTGTTTTGAGTTTAAGTTTGCATTTTGAGTTCCTGCTGATGAAGAGAATTGAGATAGATGAGATTATTAAACAGCAATATTATACAGAAGATATGCTATTTCAGCAGGAGAGAAAAAAACAGTGTCCAGAGTCTTGATCTTGAATATTTTCCTGATCTTCAACGTAGGAAGAGAAAAATGTGTGTATGAGAGAATAGCATACTTCAAAACAGTTGGGTATATCCATTGTTTCTTGTTCACACTTTTTGTGCCTGGCAAGTTTTTCTGATACCGTTTATACGTAAACCAATTTCTTTGGAGATATAGTTTTCTGACCTTGTTAAAAAAAATTTGACGACTTAACTTATCTAAGAAGGAATGCACTGAACTAAACCCATACCTTTTACTGTTCTTCCTAACTTATTATATTTTGCAGGCCAAGCGTAAAGATCCCTGCGCTTGTCATGATGCCAATTGCGCATCTGGTTGAACTGACATATAAATTGTTGGGACCATATGGGATGAAAGTACCACAACTAACACCTTCAAGAGTTCGGTTGCTCTCATGCAGCAGAACTTTTGATTCTACGAAAGCAAAGGACCGTCTAGGCTACGCTCCTGTGGTGCCACTTCAGGTTATACAATATTTGATTTGAAACATGGATGTAATTGTTGTCTCTCTAGTCCATAGCTACTGGGTCTGGATGCAGCGTATCAAGCATGGCTGTCTGTGAAGCCTTCTATCATTCTTTATATAATGCATGTCTTGATGATCTTGCAGGAAGGTATACGGAGGACGATAGACTCATTCTCTCACCTGACAGCTGGAAGTCAATCTAAACGAGAAGGCCCATCCAAGGCTTCTAGGATCCTTGGAGGCGGAAAGGGTATGACCATATATTTCAATTAGCATACTTGTCCTCTCAGCTGATTGTCTCTCACATGATAAGACCCACAGTGTTTCATTTTTAAACATCTGCACGGCTCTCCTGAAATGATGGTGTTAAGTTGCTAGCTACCATATTATTGTGAAGAGGCTTAGAATGTTAGTAAAACTAGGAATATATTTTCAAATCTAGAAAAATCTACCCTGGTCTTGATTCATTTGTTACGACATGATTTTGCAGTTGCTGATACACTTCTCTGGAAGGATTTAAAGCAGACTCTCATTGCCATATTCATTCTAATTAGCATCTATTATAACTTTGTTGCAACTGGGTCTACCGTCGTAACTGCTCTTTCAAAGGCTCTATTGGTAGCATCGCTATTTTTGTTCCTCCATGGCATTCTACCAGAGAAAATGTAAGATTCCTGAAATGCCAAATGAAATATTTATTTTTTAAATTGTTTGCAATATGAACTACCTTAAACCAGTTCTCCATTTGCCCAAAATGGAAACCAGAAGTTATTCAGTTCCAAGTAATATCTTCAATTTCTCGATACCACATTAATTTATCGTCATGTTCATGTCCCAGTAGGAGGGAAAGATGCATGCCAAGCATTTTTGAAACAGTGTCTTGTACTCTTCTATCAGGAACAAATAAAATAAGCAATCGCTGTCTATTCAGATTATGATCAACTGATGCTAGATACTTATTTTGCAGATTTGGTTATACAGTTGAAAAGATTCCTGCATCGCAGTTTCACCTCTCGAAAGACTCATCACGTGACCTCTCATTATCAGTGATCTCTTCATGGAACTCCACTGTAAAAGCTTTAAGATCTCTTTGCCAGGGAAATGATTGGAGCTTATTTTTCAAGGTATTTCCACCTTGAACTACTTATCTTTGGCAAGTTCCAGTCTTACAATATCTTGATCCCAACCAAATCAGTCGCAAAACTCATCCTTGTAAGTAATATATTGTAACACTGGTTTGTTGTTTCAATAGGTGGTCTTCGTTTTGTTAGCATTGAGTTTCGCTGGAGCCATATCTCTTCACAGCATATTTGTTATAGGTACATTTTCTCTGTAGCTATTATTACTGCAAGCCAACACTATGGTATAATTGTTCGACAATAACTAGTTTTGGTGTTGTGGTTCTTTGTTCAAACAGGACTTCCAATTGCCTTCATTGCTTTTGTCTTGTACGAAAAGAAGGAACAAGAGATCGACTCGAGAGTGGTGAGTTTAAAATCTTTCGTATGCAAGCGAAAATCCGAGATGTATGAGAAACTGTTAGGAAGCAAGAAACATGACTAAGAATCCTTTTCTCTCTTCCAGCATTTGTAATATTCTTTTGATTCCAACGACATGTCACTCTGGTTTGAGGTTTTTTCACTCATTTCTAGTGGTCTTTGTTTACTTGCGTATTAAGCCCAGCTCTTGTTCTCTAAAGTGAAGCTCTCATGTCCTAAAGTTCATGTCTTCTATTCTACTTTTGGTCTTTATTTCTCGAATTTTCCTTTCCTATAATTCAAATTATATTCAAAATGGCAATATATTTCCCATCCTATAACCTATGACTTACTGTAAGGACCAATATTATCATGATGGGCATTCGGTAGTTAGAGATTAGAGTCTGTTCGGTTCTTCGGTTTTTCGACCTGAAGAACATTGTACCGAATAAAACCAAACAAAATTTTGGTTCGGTTCTTCGGTCCGGAAAAATGTTTACCAAAGAAAACCGAAATTCGATTAAATTTGATATTTTTGAGTTAAATTTGGAATATCTCGGTTATTTTGGTTAATTCGAATTTTGATTAGTTCAGTTCGATTGGTTAGTATTTTTTTTTTCTCTTTTGAAACCGAATAACAAACTAGAATAAGTTTAAAACAGGAAAATTTGAAAAACTGACTGATTTAGAGCTACCAAACCGACTAAAAACCGAAATAACTTTAATATTGTGCCGATCGGGTTTTCAGCTCCTAATAAAAATAATTCTACAGTTGTGGCCGGTAGACATCATCATCCCACCCTATCTTGAGAAAATGATTAAAATGTAGCACATAAGCAAAAATATCAGATCAACTTAAAGCGGCCGGCACCAACATTACACTCAGTAAAGAAAATGTATCATAATTTTTGAATGTATGATGGTTCCTAAAACTTTATAAAAGGGTACTAAATAATTTCAAAATTCTTGTTTGATTTTAAGATCTTTCTTTGAAACGTGAAGTCATTTTCTACCTCTTGAAAGAAGTTCACACAATTCCGACTTGTTAAATGGTCCATATTTTTAACATTAGTGTTAAAGTATAATTTCAACGACACATCATATAGTGTTTGGAGTATTCCACGAAAATGAGCAATCGTTCCCAAAAGGCCAAAACAACCAAAATTCATTAAAAGATACATAGATAGTCATACAAAGATTTACAAAAAAAAAAAATTGAAATGTCAAATTAGATCTCATCCATCTAATTTTCTTTTGCAATTAATTGTTTTTGAAATTTATGTTACCACTCTACTTTATCAACTTTTATAAAGCTATTATTTATTAGAGTTTTTATGTAATTAAAAATAAATAAAAGATAGTGTCAAGTCCAACTCTTTATGAATGTGTTTTCTAAAAAACAAAATCATTTACTTAGTTAATTTTTACAATTTTATTCCTGATCTCTAAAAAATGCAGGTGAATTCCACATATTCAAAAGTAATACGCAATATAATCAATTTTGTTACCGTCAAGTTTACCAAATTTTGATAAATAATATTTTAAATAAAAGTCCTTGTGACGAGCAATCCTATTGTACTTTTAAAATAAAATCTAATATATATAACCGTGAAAACATTTTTAAAATACATATAAAAGTTATATTGTATATTATCCTAAGATTAATTTAACTTTTTTTAAAAACAAATGAATCAAAGTTTTTTTTTTTTTTTTTTTTTTGAAATACCTTTTTNACCTTTTTGAATCACAAGAGTCATTATTTGAAGGCTGTGTAGAGTGAAATAGTGGTCTCACTCTCCAAATTTGGATCACGCCGATAAAGCCAAAAAGCTCTTCGACAACCAAAGTAACAATCTTTTTTCTTCCCCCCACTCCGATGATTCAATTCCTAAAGCACCATTTTGTCCACAATCACTAAACCCTAAAAAAAAAAACAATCTTTATCTCCTTTGAATCCTTTTCATGCTTCTTCTTACATTCCCCGATTTCTTTTTTATCCTTTGAGAAAGTGATTTCCTTTTAATTTTGATTCCTTTTTTAGTCTTTCTGCAATGATTCCGTTTTTTGAATTAAGGGTTTATAATAAAGATATGATTGGAGTTTGGTTTGTTCATCAAGTATCACAATGGGTGCTCTTAGAAGAAGAAATGTTGGTTTGATTGATTCAAAGGGTTGTTCTAAATTGTTTCCTGTTTTACAATCTCCTCCTCCTTCTACTCTTACTCCAATGTCTCAGTTCAATGGACCATTCTATTCTCTTGTCATTTGTGTCACTGGTTTATCTAAAGGTATAGACTTTGTTCCTTTCTCAATCTTGATTTGGGAGAAAGTTTGAATTTTTATGTTCATCAATCTTGATTAGGGAGAAAGTTTGAATTTTTATGTTCTTCAATCTTAATTAGAGAGAAAGTTTGAATTTTTAGGTTCCTTAATCTTGATAACGGAGAAAAGTTTGAATTTTTATGTTCTTCAATCTTGATTAGGGAGAAAGTTTGAATTTTTATGTTCATCAATATTTAAATTTCATTATAGCTTTGGTTTTGATGTATTATGTGTTTTTGTTGCTTTGGTTATTTGGTAGACGCGAGAAAACAAGTTAAGGAAGCGACAGAGAGACTTGGAGGAGAGTATAGTCCTCATCTTCACCTGAGATGTACTCATTTGGTTGTTCAGATATCCTTTTTGGGTTTCATTTCTATTCATCTTTATTGCAACTTGTAGTGTTTTGGTTTTGATTACAGAACCAAAGATGATTGTGTCCTTGTAATCCTTTCTTAAGATAGTTTGTGTTGTTGTTGAGTATATACTACTGTGATATGATTTCACTTGATTACATATTATTTTGGGATGCTTAACGAAAGCTTACAGCTCATGTGGACGTAAGTTTGAGCACACTTTGAAACATGGGGCAAGAAACGGTCTCTTTGTTGTTACAATTGGCTGGTTTGTTGATAGTGTGAAGAGAAACCGTAAGTTTTTACAACCATGTTTAAATTATTTTGTCATTAATTTATAGGTAAGCCAAGAAGTTAGTGTCATGTTTGCTCAGTGATTTATAGGCAAGCTAAGAAGTTAGTATCATAGATTTGACCATTCGGTTTTGCTGGTTACTGTCTCAGTTTAATAGCAGTACAAATTGGTGAAAGCTTTTGCTAGCAAACCCATGGGCACTTCACATTTATGTTAGAGTAATAGTAAGTAGTAACCTTCTAGTTTGCGGTCAAGCATTGGCTTCTCTTAGTTTGCTAGAGATATTCTGTAATCTTTCATAAACATGATATGGGGATAGTCTGATTGGCTTCAGTTCGGTTATTAGTTCATTAAACTCAATTGGAACATACTTTTTTTCAAAAAAGAGAGCTCATGTATATTCTAAATAAGTTAAAAAAGTCATATGTATTTGAAGTTGTAGCTGAAAATTTGTATTTTGTGATATTGTAGTCAGGATGAGCGAATCACTTTACAATGTTAAACAACTTGGGCAAAATAGCGAAAAGGTGGATGAGGTGAGCCAGGTTTTTGATCTCGAACACATTTGTTGTCCTCGTCAAATTCAACAAGCTATACATTTTGGCACATCAAGGAAGAACCACCAAGTATCTTCTTCTGGAACAGAGTCTGGCACTGGTGAAGACATGAGTCTTGCTGACCATTCTATGTATATTGATTCAGACATATCAGATGAACTACGGCTTAAGGTAATTTGCAGGTTCCGCGATATAAATAATCTTTTGGGTTTTTATTTTGGGTATCTTATTAGGTGCTTTCAACTTGCTAGCCAAGCTGCACAATCCTTTCTACAAGTCTCTTTAACTAGAAAGTGGGTTATGTAGGTATTAAAGGTTGCTGGAGAGCAAGGAGCAAAGGTCATTGATTCATGGTTTATTGGTTGCAATGCAAGTCTTGTCGTGTGTGAAGGGGCTTCTATCCAGAAATATCTTGGTCATGCCAAAACCATTGTCTCAGTGAGTTCTTCTTTGTGTCATTGTTGTAGAATTATATTATATTCTCCAGAAGGTGTAGTTCTGTTTGTTTTCACTTTCTATGAAGATGTGGAGAATTTGATACTCAATCCCATGTAAATGCTACTTGATTGCTCCGTTACTTTGTCATAGAATTGACCATAGTGAGCTAGATGAGAAAGATACTTCTAATTGATTAAAAGATTTGTTTCTTGATGATCTAAACATGCTTGCTTTCATTTGTTTGTTTGCATCAGCCACTATGGGTTCTGAAAACAGTGGAGAGACATCAACAAAGACTTGTTCACATGTCACCTGATTTAGCCAGACAGTTAGGATTAATGCTTGAAAATTTTGAAGACGGTGCTACAAAAGAGGTACTTTTATCTCTCCCATTCTCTATCCTTTACACGTAATTTCTCAGGCTTTCTATGTATTAAATGTCACAGAAAACTTGTGGGGAAGGTAATTCTCAAGATAGTCTTAAATTCAGAAGTAAATCAAAACAACAAAGGAAAGAGACTGTAAATATAGCTAAAACTGGTGTTAGGAGACGGCGTGCTCGCCATATGCAGGTAACTTATGATCTCTCTTTTCTTCCTTGAAGTCTAAAATTGACCTTAACGATTTTCTTTCAGCTGATAATGTCTGAATTTTAATGCCTATTCTCTTGTTGGATGTCTCATAGACTTGTCAAAACCCAATAAGACGCATAACACAGACCAGCCTGCTAGAGAATATTTCCTGGACAATATCTGAAGCAGCTTCAACTGCCACTATTTTTACTGATTCTTGCAGCAGCAGCAGTGGCTACATCAGTGAACCCCAGCCTTCTGTTGTACAAGAAGAGAAAGACAAAGCGTCAGATCCAGTGGCTTCGTTTTTAAACTCAACCAGAGCACTCACCGAGAGGTAAGCGTTTGCTCTTCTTACGACTCTTTTTCTTCATTCTTTAGTTTCGCATGTTGCATGATTCACCGGTGAAGTTAAATTGCTTCCAGTGATAACCTACTACTGTCTATTGCTGTCATTGTTGCAACCAAGAAAATATCTGACCTTGGTCTACTATTCTTTTTCCCACGGGTTTTCTTCTGCAGCGAGAAGACAGAAGTGATATTTAAAGACAGCTTCCTTACGATTCTATATCCAGCTGATAGGTTCTCGGAAATGGGACCTTCTTCACGTACTTATTTCAGTGATATCGGTTTCACTTGCCTGCAAATCTTAGACTATATCCACAGATTTTATCAGGTATGACCCTCTTGATATGTCTGCAATTCAAATGGCTGAAAAGAGAAAGCGATTCTCCGGAATCAATTTCATCTTGGTATGTAGGTCTATGACCCCTTTAGTTTCGCAATAATTAGATACTTCTTCTTTGTACTGATCCTGCAGGAGAACTTGCCGGATCATGAAATAGAGATCGCGATTCACACAGACTCGAGGCATGCTGATCGTCTCAGAACAGTATGTTGCAACAAAGAGTCCTCAGATGAAGGATACATGGTTTTCCCAAGAATAGAGTTACTTGGAAGTAGGAAAAGTTTTGAAATGCTTAAGCGTGTGAACGGAGAGAACAACAGTAATGTTTATGAGCTTATGATAAGAGCTTGATTTCTCTTTATACAATACAAAGTTTTACCTTTTGAGTTATGAATTCAAAACTTAGTGATGCGCATTAGATCTAAGAGAATTACAAATATGATAATTTCCAGGAGTATATCATATAGAGTGAAACTGTAAGAAAAGCAGAGAGAATCAACAAAAACATCGTATAAATCCCGACAAAAAAGATAGAAAGAGGTCTGATCGATCCTCTGATGCTACAAAAAGTATTAACTGAACAAACCTAAACATTTTATGCATATGCCTTCATTCCTTCTTGCAAATTCTCTTTCCTAACACTTTTTTTTTTTTTTACCTTCTTCATTTTCAGCTAGTCTCTCTTTCTCTCACTCTCTTCCCATGTACAGAACAGATACAACAAATGAATAGCGTGGTCATCTTTCCTTTTTTTTTTCTTTTCTTTTCCGGTCGTGTATCCTATATAAGTACCTGGCTTTTTGTCTGTCAGTATATGATGACTCTAAGGAGACCGGCCTGAGGCTCAGAATAGTCAAGGCCTTCTTCTTCGAGTAGGTAGCGCTGTACAGCAACTGGGAGTCTAGCTGGAGTGCGAGAACCCCTCGTGTGGTGACCAGTCCCTACACATATGTAAACCTGAAGCCTCTCTTGTGTTGCTCGAGCTGTGCTCCTCAACACGCTTAGTTCGTGCTTTAACACCTGAAGTGCTTCACTCACATGTAACCCATGCAAGTCTATCATTCTCTCATTCCCTCTACTGTTCCCTTGACCCACCGGGTTCCTGTTTCATTTTATTGCTCATGGGCATGTTAGAATAGAGATAATTAACTGGAAACAAAGGGTTTTGTTTTTCGTTAATGTATACAGCAGACAGACTTCTTTTTGAGATCAAAGATCATGTCGCTAGGAGATGCAATGCAACAAAGGTAAAGAAGTCAAACCTCTGACGGTAAATGGCTTCTTGAGCTTTCCCATGAGCAGCCTTCATTTGCATATTATGCAACTGTCCCTTGACACTTAGCTCTTTAGCTAAGGCCTTATTGCCAACAAGGTATGCTTGCCGTGCCTACGCTCAACCAGAAGTAACATAGAATATTGAGCGTACATGACTAACACAGAAAGATAGCACATTAATAAGATGACGTTCAAGTAATAAAACCAGTGAAAACTCCATCATTGGCAAAAAAAAGGCTTATAACTATCATCTGAAATTGCATATAAGACACGAAACACTTACGATATACTACATCATACACCGGAATATTTTTATCAAAATCATTTTGGACAATAGAGAGATCACCCTAAAACACCATTTATAGACAGGAATGCACCGAATGAACTTAGCTAGATAGATAGTCTGCAGAGAAACTAATGGCCTGAGCGAAAATGTCATTCCAAGTATTATACCTGTTCAAAGTATACATTCCGCAGACGTGCATAGTCACGTGCTTCCTCGCGTAGGTCAGAATACATATTGCCTGTTCATCCCAAGGAAAAAGGGAGCCAGAAATGCAACATCATCCAATAAGATAACATATGAGATGTATAACAACACTGATATAGTTATCTGTATATGCGCTAAAGTTTGTTAAAGAGGAAAATATACCAACTGCATCTCCAGTTTCCACCCAGACAGGAGCAGGTCGATTTGGGGCTCGACTTTGTACCTTATCAGAATATATACTCCTCCCACGGCCACTTTTGTAAGCACCAGCTGAAGCATGAGAATTTCTGCTTGATCCAATAGATGAGTCTGCCGAATCGCTTCGTTCATATTTCCACATACCAGAATCTTGGGATGCTAACTTCCTGACAGCAGAAACATAATCGATGGAACCCGGCTGAGAAACTGATGAACCCGACTTGAAGAAAAACATGTTATCTTTTTCAGCCGATTGGTAATGATTTCCAGTTTGTTGAATATCATCCCCACCAAACTGAGCAGGAATACCCTGGCTATTCGAGATGCTAAGTGCAGGAAAATCCATGGGAGTTAGACTAGGGGGAGCAAAAGTCTTAGGGCTTATGTTGTGACTTTGATTCAAACCACCATCCACTTGAAGCTACAGCAAATAACATAGAAGTTAACAACCAGATCATAGAATGAAATAACATCGAAATACACTAACAAAAACAATGATGTATATACTAAGGACAATACCTCAAGCTGAGTAAGCATCTCAACTGTCAAGTGCAAATCACACCCATTAGCAAAATAAACTTCAGCTAGACTTTCAGCAGCAAATCCGGGGAACTGAGAAGCGAGAAATTCCACAGGGTTCACCTCCATTTCCCCTGGGCTCTCAGTGATCATGTCGTTAACGAATCCATGTTGAGAGTTCCTACTGAAAGGGTTTCCTTCTCTCTCATTCACAAGAAGCTGCTCTGCATTCATGATTTGCTTATCCCAAGGCTTTGGACTCAAATGCATAAAATTCGTTCGTTGAGGATCTTCCCCGAACGAAGAAACAGGATATCTACTCTTCTCAACCAAGCTATTACCATTAGCATTATGCGAAGCTAATCCAGTTTGGTCAACAAATCCATATCCTCCACTAGCAGAAGGAAACTTTTCAGCTTCATTAGCATCATACAACGACAAACTCGCTAGTGACAAACTCCCAGTTCCATACGAATTCTCATCTTGAGTCATTAACCCGAAATCCGGAGTTATATCATCAGGAAGTTGATGACTCCAAAACTGACGTGCTTCTTCATCCGAATGATGTGACACAGACGATTCTGTTCGGTCCAAAACCGCTTTCCCAACAGAACTAGATGAAGCTAAAAGCCTTGAAGTCGTCACATCCAAAGTACTTGTACTTCCAGATGAAGGAGACCGTAAAGTAAACGGTACAAACTCAGCAGCATGAGGGTTCAAAGTTGTTGGCTTAATACTAGTACCACTTAGCTTTGGATCACTTGTTTTCTTGGTTAAGCTCATCCTTTCAACAAAAATGGCCAAAATGTAACTAATAAAAATGACTTCTTTTTATCCAAAACCTGCAAAATAAACCAAAAGAGTGATAACTTTTATAACTCAAATTACTCAGAAAAGAAACCTGCAAAATAGTTTGCTTTAATCACTAAAATTTACTCAGATAAGAAAGTAACACCTGACGGCAATAGAAGACACGTGCGTGGACTAAACTCTCAATTCATATTACCAAACCTAAACAAGAATAATAAAAGATACATTTTCAGTAGCTACAAAATCCATAAGTCAAAGCATTGTTAGCTTTTAATTCTTAGCATACAAACACATAAAAGACTCCAAACTACTAAATTCCCAAATTGAATAACTGAAAAAAAGCAAACCCTTTTATAAAAACAAGATTTTTAAGCAAATCCAAGAAAGAAAGAAAAAAAGCCAGATTTGTGATTGATTCAGTCAAACACAAGAAAGAAGAAGAAAACCCAAATCAAGAATCAAGATGAGATTACATATATATGAAGAAAGAGAGAACCTTTAGGGAAGAAATAGAATGGATCCATCGAACGAGATCAAGAGAGAGGGGTTAAAGGTTAAGACTTTGAGGAAAACAAGATAAAGAGAGAAGAGAAGAAATTGAGTGTTTGGGGCTAAGTTTACCTTTATCTAGGGATTCGAGTTTTTGAGGGTAAGCGTCGTCTTCTTCTTTCTCTTTCTACTACTACTCTCTCTTCTTATGATGAGAGTATATTTTGGCTAAAGCTGTAAGATGAGAACCACAAGATTTTATTAAACAAGAGACACCAAACCTTGCGCCTCTCGATTTTGACCTTTTTTTTTTCATCAATCTACATCAGTAGCTAACTACTAAATAAGTATTTAATAACACTTAATCCTTATCATTAAGGGTCTAATTGTTAAATTTTAGGTTTTTAATTAGTTGCTTTTATTAGCCTAATAACTCTTTTTTTTTTTTTTTGTCAACTGCATATATTGATTAGTTTAAAAAAGTCAATTTGGCGGGATATGGTTTACAAAAGTAACACTATGCGGTAGGACACGAACATTTCCTGCCAACTTATCCGCTTGAACATTCTCGCTACGTTTAACAAAAGATAAAGAGAAGGATAAAAATTATTCCCTATCGGCGGCGATGTCGTCTAGATATCCTTCTAAAATATATATTTTTGTTTTTTGTATTTCTCTAAGTTTTCATTAATTAGTAAAAATGAGAGAGACAAAAAAAATTTGCCTACTAAATAAATAATAATAAGTCTTCTACCCAAAAAAAAAAAAAAAAAAAAATTAATAATAACACTTAATCTTTATCATTAAGGGTTTAATTGTCAAATTTTAGGTTTTTATTAGTTGCTTTTATTAGACTATTTTTTTTCCTCTAAAATAATTTTGTTTTTTTTGGATTTCTCTATATTTTCATAAATTAGTAAAAACTAGAGAGACAAAACTTTGGCTATAAAAGTGTGAGTAATTAAAATAGTTTTATGCCACAAATGTTTGTGGATTAAAATATTTTTTTTAGGTTATGGGTTTTAGATTTTTAGTGAAAAATGGTGAGAAAGTCCAAAACCAGTTTTCCAATTTTTTAGAAAATAAAAATTATGAATGGTTAAAAAATGAGGTTTAAAGAAATTAAAACCAAAAATTTAAAATCTGGAAACAATCAATGCGTTAATCCTTATCACCACTGTGGTCAAAAGAAAATAATTATTATCTATATTACTATTTTTGAAGTACATTTTGAAAAGTATTTTTTGTTTTGTAAATAATTACAAGGAATGCCATCACAAAATATATTTTAGAAAATCTTCTTTTTGATCATGAAAATTTGGTAACTAACATTAAAATCTAAATTCTTACAATTTTTAAAGGAAATGTCGAAAAAAAATTAATTTAGGAAACTAACATATAATTAGTTACTTAAAGGAATATTTTTAAAAATAAGTATAAGTCGGTATGAATCTTGAAAATCATAACGAAATCTCAAATCAATCGTTTTTGTGTGATTGTTTCCTCCCGTAACGGGTTGCTGAATCGAATCAAATTGATTTAGTCAAACTTGTGTAAAAAAGAATTGTTTTGCAGTATACCGCGGGTTAAATACTAGTCACTATTAAAAGTGTGAGTAATTAATATAGGTAGGGAGATGAAGAAAAAAATAAATAAAATAAACCTAAAAAAAAACAATTAATAATAACGATCCTAAAAAAATTCTTTGTAAGGTTGTGTTATATTTTTGGTCAGATCTCCATTATGAATAATATGAAATTGAGTTTCAGTAATAAAAGTAGGAACAAAGAACTGAAATGGAGCTTAATTACAATGTAAAAAGATATTACAGGATGCTTAAGACAAGTCATTCGGAATTCTTTGTTTTGCTAATACATGTTGCTGGTTTGTTAAGCTCCCTCTTGACTGATTCAAATTGAACTTACTCGAAACAATCTCTCCAATGTCTTGCTTATCTAATTCAATTGAATTCCCCAAAATGAAGTTTCTTTTTTACCAATGATTAGATATGTTAATCTTTTACTAGCTATAACCATATGCATTGCCACTATGAGAGCCTGAAAACCAAATCCAAGAGCATTTATCGTATTCACATTGCATTCAAAGTTGTGTATTTTTATCATAGTTTTTCACTCTATTTTTTCACTTATATTCATTTTTAATAATTATAAAATTACTTGGAAAAGTTGGCTTCTTTCCATTTTAGTATATTTTCATTGCAAAAAGTCACTATCAGAAATATCTTAAGTAATCAACTAAGTACACCTAGAAAGAAGGAAAAAGGATGTCTAGTAGAGTCATCGACACTATTCATACGTACTCTCTAATTCATCGTCCCAGCACAAAGAAACTGATCGATGCACTTGGAGAGAAAATCAAGATAAATGCATCGGCTAAAATATCAAAAGCCAAGGTCTTCTATAGTAGTATGGGACATGTCCTGAAGCGAAAGACGGGAACAAGTGGCTTGGTGGTGAGGGTTGGGTACTTGGGTTAAGCAATCTCGTGACAAAGTCCCTTTCGATCTTTTCTTCTTTTGCTCGTCCAGCTGTATTTTTAATATGTGTCTACAAAGAGTTCTGGTCGATCTATTCATATTGTAACAAGCACATTTAATTTATCTAGTCTGTTTGTGAATTAAAATATTAATGCAATTGAATTTCATTCGAGTCAAGTAGATATAATCTTCATATTATCATATTGTTTTGTTTAGTTTAAACATCTTTAACCTTAAATATATTTAGGCAAGTCAGTTTTGACATATTTCTTTTTGCAATTGGGTTTTTCAAATTTGTCTCGAGTAGTTGTGTTCAATTTTTTGTCATTGCTCAATATCATTGAATTATATATGTTCCGTTATGTAAATTTACGAATGAGGCTCATATTTCTATTATGTCAATTTGTTTCTTTTTAATACGAGGGAAGATATTTTTATAATTTTAATCATTTTCTATTTTGGTCCTAAGGTTGTCTATTGTTTCTTGTAGTTTAAAGAATTCTTGAAAATATGTGGAAGAGATGCAAACGGGTTGACATATATGGAATATAGTCAATTTCATATGAAAATCGAACCAGACTTCCTTGAAGGTGCTCTCGAGAGGTAATTGAAGTTAGATCACATGTACATAACGAGTGCAGATTTTTATTCTTTTGTTATTGTTTTTGCTTTGATCAATCTTGGTATCAAGTTGGATTTTAAGTGTCACCAATGTGGATTGAATCTTTGTTATGCATGTGGCTGTGAACCGCATTTCCCGGCACTCTGTATTGAGAATCTGAAATGGAGAATGGTTGGTGCTCGAAGACGACGAATCATGCATGGTCTTCGTCGCAAACGACGACGAATCAGGCATGGTCTTCGAGTTTGAAGTTGTCAAAGTTTTTGGCAAATTTCAAATGAGTACTTTTTGAGTTATTTTTTTCAAGAAGAGGACGTTGATGGTGTGGTTCCAAGCAGTCAGTCTTCTTCTCGGCTTAGCTGCAGTTTTCATGATCGTCCTTTACGGTGGATATGATGCCTCCAGGTGGGCTGTAGGAAGTGTCGTCGGTTTCATCATCGTCTTAGTCAGCGCCAAGATTTACGAGTTTTGTTCCGTCTAACTAGCTTACTCATCTTTTTTTTTCTTTTATGAATTACTAAAAGGTAGCTTACTCGGTATTCAAAAGAAAAAAAAAAAAAAAGGTAGCTTACTAATCATCATATTATTCCCATTGTAAATTGATTCAATACTAAATTTACCTGTGTAACCTGTTCCTAGGACTTCCTAATACATTAGTAGTGTTGAATATTTGAGGAGAGAAATAAAGTTGCATGATTTCAACTATTTAGATACAACAAGTGAATGTGTTTATTCATGTTACATTAAAGGTTTATCAAAATTTTCATTAGCAATCAACATGTTGAACATTAAGATAATTTACAATTTAGATGAAAACATTGTCAATGATATTTCATATATAATTCTCAAACTTTATATTCTACCATCATATATGTTCAAAAATGTTTTTCTAGATATTATCATAATAGTAACCATTATAATATCGGTTAAAGAGATCGAACCTATCACAAAAACAATATCACATATGAAATAATATTTAGAATATATTCCCTCTGTTTTTCAGAAATTGATTTTTTAGTCATTTCACACATATTAAGAAAGCACATTTAATACTTATTTTTTATCTAATTACTTTAATGTTTTATTTGTTTTCCAATAAAGTTCCACCATTCAGAACTTTACATTTTATTTTATGTATTGTTTTTTTTAAGGAAAATATATTAATTAATACCTAAAACATCAATCTTTGAAAAACAAGAAAATAAATTAGAACATCAACCTTTAAAAAACAAGGAGTATATATATGTCATGATGGAAAGATGAAACATTCGTCAACAGTTAGGCAATGAAGCTTTTGTTTTGCTTCGTTTTCTCATTTGGTTATGTTTTTTGTTCTTTCTTATATATGAAAACTAGAAGCATGTATTTCTCCTGTCTTTTTAATAAAGAGTAACAAATAAAAAAAAGAATGGTCATTAAAAAATTAAAGTTCATAGTAACTTCCCCCAATAAGAGTTTATATTTCTTGGAATATGGTATATATAATTTACAAAATTTTATTTTATATTTCTTGTACATGACTTTTGTGTACAAAATATTCTTAATTATATGAAGGAAACTACATACTCTAAAATACCAGATAATTAGGAAACTTAACATCACCTTTCTATCCTTCAAATCTGTGGAAGAAGGGTAGTAACTTAAGATAAAAATTTCATAGAGTATAAATGTTTAATAATCCTATGAGAAACTGATGTATTTCAAACACCATTGTTTTGCTTTCCCTTGGATTCCTTGTAAAGAAGAGAATCTGAGTAAGCGATATTCACACGTCTTTGGCCTTTACGGTAATGCCTCGACTTTTTTATACCAACAAACTTCTTTTCTTCTTTGTTTTTATCATCACGCTCCTTAGTCTCAACTTCTTGTATAGACTCCAAGACCTTAACCACCTCACACATTGTAGGTCTATACTTAGGTTGTTGGCTTAAACACTTGTATGCTAAGGCAGCAGCTACCTGAGCCGCCTCAGTTTTGTACTGACATTCGAGCCTCGGGTCGATTATCCGCTCTAGCTTTCTTTGGTCCCTTAACATTGGTCTTGCCCATTCCACAAGGCTTTGTTCCCTCCTTGCTCGAGTATTGTCCATTGATCGTTTCCCCGTAATCAGTTCTAACAAGACTACTCCAAAACTGTATACATCATTCATCGTCGTCAAATGACCTAACACATAGATAAACCATTAAGACATATATCAAAAACATACTGGTTATAAGGGAATATAAATTGCCAGTTCAAGAAATGTTACCACTTACCAGTCATGATATATTCGGGCGCAGCATAACCTTGTGTTCCCATCACTCGGGTTGTTACATGTGTATGTTCACCTTCAGGTCCATCTTTGGCCAAACCAAAATCAGATAATTTGGCATTATAGTTCTGCAAAAATAAAAATAAAATCAATATATGAATAAGAAAGCAATTGTGCTTACATATATAATACTCTCTAGGTTTCTATTTAATTTTTTTTTTCACATATTAAGAAAACATTTTAAAATTTGATTATAAATATATTAGTTTTTGTGATTAACAATTTTCTACAACGGCAAACCAATAGCGTTCAGTTATTTTTCATGAATTATACAATTCATCATTAATACTAATAAAAAAATATATACAAAATTTGAAAAAATTATTTTTTTGCAAGAATTGTTTTATAGAAAATAGATTAATAAACAAAAATAGAAAGAGTATACAAGTTTTTTTAAAAAACTTTATGTAATATATACTTTAAAGAGGAAAACAACTCACGGAATCTAACAATATGTTAGAGGTTTTGAAGTCTCTGTAGATGACAGGTTTCTCTGCTTCATGAAGAAAAGATAAACCTTTGGCGGCTCCAAGAGCTATTTTCATCCTTATTCCCCATGCCATCGCTACGCTATTTCCTGTCCCATTTTAAACACATTAGTACAATTCTTTTCGACTTTATTAGTAATATATGTTAAAACAAAATATCAAAAAATAAAGTAATATTAGAACCAAAAAGAAGTTAAGTAATATTATTGAAATAATGTTTAAATCTACAAAGAAATAGACGTAAATTTTAAGAAGTTATGAAATTTTGTTATACGCCTAACTAAAAATGAATTAAAATTTGACTTTTATCATAAAAAAAAAATTAAAATTTGACGACGTTAACGTAAAGCATGGATTCTTTTGACAATAATTTTTCTTAGTTAATTTTCTTTTTCTGGACGTGAAGTCGTTATAGAGTTGTTTACTTTATGTTTAAAACAAAGGAATAAAATAACAATTAAAATCGGTACCTATTTTAACAAAATTATGTAAGAATTGAATAACAATTTAACCAAGTTAATATATGAGGTAAAAATGTTTTAGAGGACGTACTTCTAAAAAGCTGATTTTCCAAGCTACCACGAGGCATGTACTCATAAACAAGCACTCTTTGCTCTTCTTCACAACAAAACCCTATCAGCTTCACAAGATGTTTATTACTTAGTTGTCCCAAAAATATTATCTCTGCCTGCAAATAAAAAAATATGATCATTTAACGTTAAGTTTTATATACACAAAAACAAAATTTATGAAAAAAAAGTCACAAAATCATTGAATGAAATACTTTAACATGATCTATATCTGTTGACAAAAAAAATAAATACTTTAACATGGTCCGATTTATAAAGCTAATTAAGAAGAATAAAATAGTAATCTTAAAGTCCCTCTATATTGTAATTTATTATTTAAAAAATGTATTTTTTTTTTTTGTATTTTAATAGAAAAGTCTTCAATCTAGACAAACACACATATTAAAAGAGAGAGAAATGTTACCAGCCATTCTCTATGACCTTGATGGCCATGAAGATCAAGAACCTTAACAGCAACCGGTTGAGCTTCTAACCCCGGTTTAACCTTATCATCAATAAACCCTTTGTAAACTGGCCCGAACCCTCCTTCGCCCAACATGTTACTTCTCGAGAAGTTATGCGTAATCACTCTTAGCTCAGCCAACGTGAACAAACGAAGCTTTTGAGATGTAAAAGAGTGAGAGAGATCATCCATGACCGACATGGGCGAGCTTGGATCGCTTATATCCGATAAAGACAGCCTTTTGAACGCCGGACAAGTTCTTATTTTCATTACAACCTTCTCCTCGCCTTCGTAGCTGCTTGTGTTCTTTGTCCTGTAACACCCCAAGAACAGAGATGTCAATGATGCCTTCTTCTTCTTGATCACTGCCATTTTTGTTTTTTCTTCTGTTTTTCTTATTTGGAGAAAAAGGGAGATAGATAGTCTTTTATACTCCTTATGATGAGTCTTTTGTAGAGTGCGTAGGTTTAGAAATTAAGGATGTTTTAGTTAACCTACTTGTCTTCAAAGTCCTGTATTTATAGTAGTTGTTGTGTCTTATTCGTACTGACCGACCTTTGAATTTTCGTATTTATTTATATATGTTACGTAGTTGCTTTTTTATATTAGTTGTAATATAGACAATAATTTATTTTGGGGGGTGGGGGGGGGGGGGGATTTTTTTTTNTTTATTTTGTTATAAGCGCTCTGTAGGCTAATATATATTTCCAGGAGAAAAACGATTCATTGTTCTCATAATATATATTTTGTTTTTAAAAATTTGTTCCATTGATTACATTACTCTAACTAAATGATCATTTATTCAATAATTAAGGGTTGGTTGGTCCATTGGTACATAACATAAATTTCCGGAACAACATTTTATATTGCACCGTTAGTTCTTGTCGTTTGAATTCAGTATTAGACTATCGTTGCATAATGTAATATACATGGATATTGTGTACTCGTACATATAAAAAAAAAAGAAAGAAAAAAAAATATATATACTTGTACATATATACATGTGTGTGTGGATTTTCACTAACAATAAAATATTACTACATTACTACAATATGTGCATTAATGCTTGCAAAACTCGTAACCTTTGTTCGTTCACTTTAAGAAAATGCTTTCACAATATATTACTAGTATAAGTTTATAACTCATTTCTAGGAGATTCAAAGTGTTTTTACTAAAATTCAGGAAAGGGCTAATTGATAAAACAAATTAATGGCACATGATGTGAGCTGATTTCGGTTCTCTCGGTCCAATCCTTCGATTTACTCGAAGCTATCCGGCTGCGTTGAAAGAATATGAGCTGAGGCTAGATTTGGCCCAAGATGAATATGGGCTAATCATTATAAATTATTATTATTAATATTATTATTATTTTTTTGGAATTTGAGCAATGTAATATTTAACACAATTTATTAAGATAATCAAAATATAAATACGATGTCGTTGCAACAAACTTTTCCCTTCTCTTCATTAAGCTAAACCAGCTCAACCGATTAACTGACCAGTTCCAAATCCGGTTGAACCAACATTTAACCAAATCGACATCATGTCTTGTGCTGAACCGGAATTGGATTACTAAACCAACATGATGTCATTTTGATTTTATAGAAGTTTTTAACGAAAAACATAATTCTGTCTGTTGTTTTGTTTCAAAACTTAATGATGTGCTTAAATTGGTTAAGTAAGCAAAAATTTACGATTTAGTGGAACATTAAATATTAGATATTAGTTGGATATTTTGTTCACCGGATGCAAAATTGAATATTTTTTTCAACGAAATCACATACTTAAGAATTTTTATGCTATTTTTTTATATATTAAATACATATATTCCGTTCCATAAAGTAATTTATCTAATCTTTTATCTGGTAGAATGAATTAAACATTCTCAAATAGATAATTACTATGTAGGCACTCACGCTCTACAGCGTGGGGAAATATTTATTTATAATTTTAATTAAATTAAAAAATATTTATATGAAATAAAGATAGAACGTTTATGTAATGTATATTTTTAAGAATTGATTATATTTGAAAAATAACGATTTTTATATGCATTTTGATTATCAAATATAGTATAGATATTAAATGTGATATGATAATTCTATTTGTAGATCAAGTCTATGATATGAGTTATTTAGTGGTGTAAGATCTGGTTTAGACCCGTGATCGAAACAGTAAACCCAACGATCCGATCACTAATCACTTTTATGTCCAATATTAAAAACTGTTATTTATAAATCCGTTAAAAATTATAAAACAAACAATCACAATGTGCATTGATCTGTGATGCAGAATTACTGATTGACTAATTATCAGAAACAGTAATCTCATGTTTACATCATCATTAATGTATTGATGTTATCATATTTTCACCTGGAAAATATTTTATACTCATCACCACAGTATTTTTGAAATAGTAATCTCATGTTTACACTCATCATCACAATATTTTTGTGTTTACTTCTGGAAATATGTCTGACACTAAAATATTATGTGGATGTGGAGCACGGTAAAAAGTAATCTTTACACCTAAAGATTTGTGGTGCTAGTTCTTATTGTTGTCACGTCATAGGTCTCAATATGGTAACTGACTTCCTCTATTGCGTCTACGGTCTATCCCATCCTGCAGTTATTATTAAAGGATGGTGTTAAGCTGTCTTTTCAAGTTTTCAACAGAAACGGGTCGAATTTCTAGATCATTTTTTTTTTTTTTGGAACACCTTAGATTACACATCTTTCGACAAATTTTACCCAAATACAATAACTTAGTATAGTATCATCCTGGAACACCTAACGATCCGTGTGTTTTTATTGTTTACAATTGTGCCCTTAATAAGAGTTTATTTTTATTCTTTAATTATTTTTTTCTAATGGCATTGTATGTAGTATAATAACACATAAAATTTGGTTAAATTGTTTTTAACACTGTTCAACTAATAGTATAGAGATTAAAAAAGAAACTGATATGACACGAGTTTTCGGTCCTAAACAAACACATGCCTAACCATAAATGTCCGTATTTCTAAATCCGACAGAAAAGAAAACAGTTGGCTGCCAAAAAAAATTAAAGTACCATTTAAACTGAAATTAAAATAAATATAATATCTTGTTTAACTTCTTTGAAAATTCAAATATTTTCCATAATTAATCATGAAGTTTTCCACAAATGTGTCATTCTTTGCAGTAGTTCTTCTCGATATTGCTTGGCTAATTCATCAAAATGCTGAAAGATCATCAACCATGTCAACTTAGAATGCTAGCTAGTTATAATGTTTCCAGAAAAAGTATATATCATAAAATATCATTTGTTAAGTTATTTTAAATTATTTATTAAGTATCCATGATTTAGCACAAAATTTTCTACATTTTTCTGTTTTCAGCACAAATTTTCTACATCTATATATGTATTTTTAATCATATTACGGTCCGTTAGTTGCGTTACATAATATTTGTTATTAATCGCGCAATGGAGCCACCAATGATTTATAACTACAATAAACATTACTTGCATGCAATTTTATCTATTAAACTTCTATCAAAATGTTATTTCTTTGATTTATTAAATTGGCGACATGGATATAACCTGAGAGTAAGGTACATTGCATCCGAGTAATCAGACCAACATACTTCACTATAAAACTAATATTAACAAATAACAATTGAATTTTGAAGTGTTGTTCGTCGCATACTCGCATGCATGCATGCATGTACGTAACCAAGTGCCTTTGGTCTAGTGGTAAAAGGGCTCCAGCTGGAGCTTCCGCCCTGGGT
>OVAQ01000748.1:0-25701 GCA_900406345.1 Erysimum cheiri
TTTCAAAATAATAATATTTTATTTGGGGAACAAAATTTGTCCCACACCATTGCTCATGGTCTAAGTAGCTAATCTATATAGTGGTTGACAAAAAAAAAAAAAAATAACACCAGCATTTTTGGAATGGATATATATATATGATATATGAATATATACACTAGAATAAATTTTGATCAAATCACAGAGCAGAAGAATATGACTTTTTTAAAAATTATCGGAGTTGATTTCAAATCGAAATTCACATTAATCTCCAAAATTTATATATAAACGTATATTCTTGTCATTTAAAATATGTATGATGACCAAGAAAAACCACAACAATATTCACAAATAGTAAACTCTATCCTTGACATTGATCCAAACGGCGAGTCTTCAACCCACTCAAACCAAATTATTGGACCACACGCTCTTGTTTGAACATATGATTTTAACCCAATGTTATTAATTTATCAGCAATATATATATATATATTCAGTGTTTTTTTTTTCGCTTCGTTTAATGGTTGGAACTTGGATTCAATTCTCCCATGTCAATTGTTCTTTATCATCACTATATTTTCTAAAATGATATGCAGATTTTAAATACCAAAATATGTGCTATTATTAGGAAGATGACTTTCTAGATAGAGTTTAACAAAATATGAGCCAACAAGTAAAAGCATACCTTTTGTATCACAACCAAACCTATGTGTAAAAAATATGTCAGTCCTTAAGAAATATTTTCTAGTGAAAGAGCTGACATTATTAATAATTTTGACATGATTTTTAATACTCTTGACATGATTTTTCAAGTAATTAGTTTTGTAATAGATTGTGATATTGCAGATATACATTTAGTGGGATTATTTGACACAAGTATTATAGTATTATATTGTTCTTTCCATTCCGAAATCCTAATTACTTCTAGATGTCTTTAAAAAATGCCTCTATTGGATCTTGACAGCACTTTTTGATAAAATATGAGATTAACTTCTGAAAATCAAATATATAACATACATATACCCAAAAAAATAACATGGTTCACTTTGGATATTCTTCACCAAATAGTTATATACTTTTGACATTGGGTTTTCGTAACCTGTTATATTACAATTGACTTTTGGTTTTATCACCTATTAAATTAGAATTGACTTTCGTTCAATTTATTTTAAACATATTTATTCTTTTAATTTTTGATGTTAACGGCTAAGGCAGAAAATAGAAATACAGTGTACTTCAATCGCATTATCAAATTCAACCAAAAAAGAAAAGAAATTAATCGAATTACAAAATGGCGAACGGGAAGTCATTTTCGTTTTCCCTATCCTAGTATTTTAGAGACCTACACAACTTAAATAAATTCACAACATTCATAGTGTATTTGTATTGTTTTTTTAATCATTTGACACCGATATACTATGTGACTGTTCCTTGTTCCTTATATATTTATCTGTCGTTTTCTTAACTTCTTCTTCTAATACTTTGACAGATTTTTTTTACAAATTAAAAAGATTTGTAATCGCATAGAATCAATCATAAAATAATTTGACAACTTTACTGAAATCTAAATCTTCCCCCACATCATATGGTTTTCTTATTACTAGAAAACAAGTCATATACTGTGTATCTCTTACAGAAAAGCCTTTCTACAAGATTTACTTATAAATTAAATAGAGAATGGGCCTGTACCATTCGGCCCAATATGTAATTGAAAATGCGTTTCTTTTTGTTCCACTCGCACTTGTATAAAGTATAAACTAACGAAAATTAGGGTTTTCAATTTGTCTAGAGTGTTGTTGTTGTCTCGCCGTTGGTCTTCGTCTTCTAGCTTTCAGCTCTGAGAAAATCGAAAATCATGGGCCACTCCAACGTTTGGAATTCTCATCCCAAAAAATACGGACCTGGATCACGCACCTGGTAATGTTATCTGTTCAATTCTAAGAAATTAAGCGACTTGCCATTTTTTTGATTCGTGTTTCTCTAGCCTGGCTGTGTTAACTGCATAAAAGACCTTCTGAATCTGATATTTCTAATGATGGGTATTGGTGGATTAATTTGATACGAGTGGCCACAAGCTTGTGTTGATTTTAGTGTTGCAGAGCTTTGATTACATAAATGTTGTTACTTTGCTGTTCTTTTACTGTATAGTTTTTTTTTATTTGTAAAGTAGAGAAGTTATTCTTCTTAGAAGCAAGTCCATGTTTATAAAGCTTAAGAGGGATCCAGACCTCGTTATGGTTTATGTTGGTTTAGAGTAATCTAATGATAAGCTTGCAAATTAATGGATTTGTGTAGCCGTGTGTGCGGAAACTCCCATGGATTAATCAGGAAGTATGCTCTTAACTGCTGTAGACAGTGCTTCCGTAGCAACGCCAAGGAAATTGGATTCATCAAGGTAAATTATGTTTGATGATTTAATCAGTTATTGTGTCTATGATGTTTTCTCTTTCTCTTGGAAAGATTACTGATTTGTCCATATGGTTTTGTTTTTCTTTTGTTTGCAGTACCGTTGAAGATCGATGTCATTTACAAATGAGCAAATCATTTGGTTGAACTTTTGTGCTTTAAAAATTGTAATGGATTTGATCAATGTTGAACTCTTTCATTAAGGCGTTTAGTTGTTGAACTCTTTCATTAAGGCGTTTAGTTGTTGAATCTTTTAGATTTCCCAATCTTGGTTCTACATCATATTTATTTGAGTTTCTATTTACTTTTTGAGTTCGTGTGTGCCTCTGTTAATCGTGCTGCTGGCTTTATGAACCTCTCTGTTAAAACGTCCAAGTGACCAAGAATGTTGTAATGTAGGTTCATAATAGATGACACTAGAAGCAAATGTGAATATACAGCTGTTTACAGTTAACGATCGATCTACTTGCGATTTACCACTTTACAAGACAAGTGACAAACACATTAAATGAGATCCATGAAGCAAAATACCAGCTAATTTTTAGAAATACAACATACATTGTAGTCTCTCGTAGAAAACAACAATTTGAAGCTTTTTTTTTTTTTTATATATCCTTTGAATTTACGCACGTGTGGGTTAGTCTTTAGTTTATTACACGGAGAACCGGAAAACAAAACTGGAGAAGTCGAGATGAAACGAGGAACTAAACAAAATCCCTTTTGCCTTTGAGGCACAAAGGGGAAGCCTTTTCAGTGGGTAAGTTTCTTCTGTAATCATCTTCTTCCTTCTTTCAATTCTCAATCTCCAACTTGGGCTTCTTTCAGTTTTCGTTTTCCTTTAGTTTCTTACCTCGAGATTTCTTTCAATTGCGATGCTTTATGTTTTATTTTTATTTTTCTCTGATTTCAATTTCTCAATTCCTAGTTTACAAATTGATTGTTTCTTTACTTCAATCACTTTGGAATTGTCCGAATTTTTTATTCATGTTCTTCATTCTCCGAAAATCTGATTTTGCAGGTAGGTGTTGAGAATTTGGGGTTTTTAGGTTTTATTGGTTCAGAAGAGAATCTGGGATCTTAACTTGAAACTTTGAGATGTGATTTCAGATTTTGGTTTTTGAATTCAGTTGTAAATTGTTGGAGATGGGATCAGATCAAGGTTCTTCCCGGTTAGATACGTTAGAGATAAGATCCCTAATTTACCGGGAAATTGGGCATCAAAGAGCTGAGAGTTACTTCCATCAGCTTGGAAGATTCTTTACCTCGAAGATCACCAAATCTGAATTCGACAAATTCTGTATCAAGAAGATCGGTAGACAAAGCATCCATCTTCATAACCGTCTAATTCGTTCCATCATCAAGAATGCTAGTGTTGCCGAATCTCCGCCATCAAGATTTCCGAAGAAAGTTGGGAACTTTGTTAGATTTGGTAATGGGAATCCAAAGAACAATCAAATTCAGCCGCTTTATGGAGATTCTGCGTTTTCTCCTTCGGCTCGCAAATGCAGGTCAAGGAAGTTCAGAGACCGTCCCAGTCCACTTGGTCCACTTGGGAAGCCTCACAGTCTAACTACGACAAACGAGGAGTCCATGTCGAAAGCACAAAGTGCTACTGAATTGCTTTCTCTGGGAAGTAGACCTCCCGTGGAAGTTGCATCTGTGGAGGAAGGAGAAGAGGTTGAACAAATAGCAGCAAGTCCAAGTGTCCAGAGCCGGAGTCCTGTTACTGCTCCGCTTGGTGTTTCTATGAGTCTTAGGAATGGAGCTACTAGAAAGTCTGTTTCCAACATATCAGTATGTAGCACTAGTTTCAACCGTGAGACTTGTCAGAGCAATGGTGAACTACCCGATACAAAAACGCTGAGGAGTCGGTTGGAGGGGAGATTGGAGATGGAGGGGCTAAAGATAACTATGGACTCTGTTAGTCTTCTTAATAGCGGATTGGATGCGTTTATGAGAAGGCTGATTGAGCCTTGTTTGAGTTTGGCTAATACTAGATGTGGGAATGAAAGGGTGAGAGAGATGAATTACCAGTATACACAGCAAAGCAGAAGGCTTTCGTATGTAACGATGTCAGATTTTCGTGCTAGTGTAGAGTTGAATCCTCGGATTCTTGGAGAAGAGTGGCCTATACATATGGAGAAGATCTGTTCCCGTGCTTCAGACCAATAAGGATTTAGCAACAAACACCATAGTTTAGATACATAGCATTTGATTTTACTCAATTGGGTACCTATGAACCTTAAATTCATTTCTGGAATTTGGGTTTGTGGAGAGTTTTCTGGTGTGGTTAGCGCTGTTGAAAAAAAAGTTACTGAGATGTTTTAAGTTTCAATTGGAGAAGCTTCGAAGAGAGGTCTTCTTGCCATCTTGGTGTTGTACAAAGTTCTTATAGTAGAAGCGAGATTAAGTAGTAGAGGTTTTAAGTAAACGCCATTTGTTTAGCTGATTTGTTTTTTCTCTCTTGTGTATTTTTCCTTGTTTGCTCTCTCATGTAACAAAATTAATAATGAGAGCAAAAAAGAAGAAAGCCAATTTCGATTCTTGAAAAGATTTTGTGTGTGAACATTCATTTGTCTGGTCAAAGTCACTAAATATTACAACTGGAATGTTTAAACCCAGACTCAAGTTAGAAACTTAAAACTAAATGTAACCAAACTCCAAGGCCCAAAGCCTAAAGATAATTTGGGCGCATAGTATATGGTATGTGTAAAGAGAAGAAAAATTTGGTCAACGAGATCTGATCATTTAAATTATAAACAAAACACATTTATAGAAAGTTTTGGTACTTCATTGGTCGAGTAAAAGCGCGTCCCGACTTGAGGTTCGTTACGCCGGCGAAGATTTTCATCGGAAAACATTATCAGATCGTTACGCCGGCGCAGATTTCCATCGGAAACATCATCTGATCGGCGCGATGAAGAGCAGATTAAAGAGCTACAAGAGGAAGAAGCTAGGGTTAGCCACAGTCATCGTCTTCTGTTCGCTCTGTTTCCTCGTCGGTTTCTATGGTTCCACTCTACTTGTTCAGGTGTCGAAACTCGCTGATCTTTAACTCTGTGTGTTTAGATGCGATTGGAGTTGTTTCTAACTTTGTTCTCTGACTAATCGAGGGTTTATTGTTTTGGGAGCAGAATGTGCCTCGTGTTAGACCCAGGTTGAGAACGTTGGAGATGGTGGAAAATGGAGAAGAAGAAGCTGGCTCGATGCCTCATGGTCTTACTGGAGATGAATCTGTTGGATCGATTCCGTTTCAGGTTTGATTTGTTGCTGATTTTAGATGCTTGCATTGATAAATGAACTGAAATCGAGTAGTTATGGCAAAATTGTGCAGTTGATCTGATTGAACCTTGTTTTCTGGCGATTTTGTGGGACTATGAGTGTGAGATTATTGGGTTTTGTAAGCAATTGGTCGATTAAGGCAAGTTTTTTCGCAATGGTAGGTACTGAGTTGGAGACCTAGGGCTGTATATTTTCCGAATTTTGCAACTTCAGAACAATGCCAAGCTATTATTGAGAGAGCAAAGGTTAATCTGAAACCTTCTGCTTTGGCTCTCCGGAAAGGAGAAACTGCTGAGAGCACTAAGGGCACTAGAACAAGGTAGGTCTTTCTTTCTTTCTAGTTTCATGTTGTATTGTCGTCTTCAATCAAACATTCATCAGTCGCCTCAGTTTTTTGCCTGGTGTGTTGTTACAGCTCAGGAACTTTTATCAGTGCTTCAGAAGAGAGTACTGGTGCTCTGGATTTTGTTGAAAGGAAAATCGCTAGGGCTACGATGATCCCAAGGACCCATGGAGAGGTTTGATTTCTACTTCGTAATCCCATGTGAATCATAAAACTTGGCATGTTGTTTTGATTACCATGAAAGTGGCAATAAGCATTATAGGCGTTTATTAATATTTCTTGGTGGTCTTTTTGTTGAGCTATTATCACCCCTTTAATTGAAACTTTTCGAGATTGCGAAATCTTGGATTCAGATTTCTGAAATCAACAACATTTAATATCGACATGTTTCAAAAGAGTGGTGGTTTTCCTAAAGATTAACCCGAGATTTGATGTTTTGGCAGTCATTCAATATTTTACGGTATGAACTTGGCCAAAAGTATGATTCCCACTATGATGTTTTCAACCCATCAGAATATGGACCACAATCAAGCCAAAGGGTAAAATCCTTACATCTGTCATATTTATAGCTTTCTTTAGAACCCAAGATCTCATTTGCTTTTACACAGATTGCTTCCTTCCTGTTGTACTTATCTGACGTAGAAGAAGGTGGTGAAACCATGTTCCCATTTGAGGTCAGTTTATAATATAGCATTGCATTCAAACCCTTTTGTTAGTTTTGATTTCATTCAAACGCTCTCGATTTTTTAACAGAACGGTTCTAACATGGGCACCGGATACGATTACAAGCAATGCATTGGGTTGAAAATAAAGCCTCGGAAAGGAGATGGTCTTCTTTTTTATTCGGTTTTTCCAAATGGAACAATTGATCAGGTAAACAAAGTTTGTTCACATTTCATTTCTTCTCTAACTCCAATTCCTTGGATGAGATCGAACCGCTGTAAGTAGT
The DNA here is from genome assembly GCA_900406345.1 of Erysimum cheiri. Lineage (NCBI taxonomy): Eukaryota > Viridiplantae > Streptophyta > Magnoliopsida > Brassicales > Brassicaceae > Erysimum > Erysimum cheiri. The sequence continues at coordinate 6,959 of OVAQ01000748.1, forward strand.
TCATGCTGAAAGTAGCTCTTTGCCTATTGTTATAATGCTTCTGCAGACTTCACTTCACGGGAGCTGCCCGGTGACAAAAGGAGAGAAGTGGGTGGCGACCAAATGGATCAGAGACCAAGACCAGGAAGAATGAGTATTTTTTGTTTTTCCATATATCTCACAGCATCTCTTATTGTCTGAAAATCTGCTGCTAGATTCCTCGTGTACAGTTCCTCGCCGTAACAATGTAACTATTGAGTTTTCTTATAATGTGAATGATACAGAAATTAATGGCTGGAGATATCCTTTGAAACAAATAGACGTTCCTCTTTGGTTGATATTTCAGCAAAAGGAATCTACAATTTTGACATTTGAGTAAGAATTTATAAGAGTAAAACGAGAGAAATGAGAATTGTGGATCATTTTGGCTGTTCTTTTCAAATAGAGTATTGCCGGCTCTCTTAAGTCTGTCAAGCCGAGGATTTCTAGCTATACACAATGAGTTCTACTTCTATCTATTAACATGGAAAAGTTAATTTGTCCACATATTTCTCCAAGAAATTCCTATTTTTGAAAACAAGTTTATGTGTTTATCAGTTTGTATCATCTACACTTCACTTAAATTTTATTTGAGTTTGGTATTAGTTTTGTTTAGAATCTTCCAAAGATCTATTAATGGCCGTGTTCTTTTCATGGCCGCTGGCGGCAAGGGAAAAGGACGTTGGCGGAGATAGTGGAGGGAGAAAAAGGAGTCGCAGCCAGAGTTGGAAGGAGTCGCTGCGGCCACTAAAAGAAGTTGCAGTTATCGCTGGAAATTTTGAGCGACCAGTTTAACGCTCATAAATAGTCGTAGCGTCTCCAATTATTAACGCTGGTCTTAATGTCCTCTACAATCTTCCGTTATAAACAACATAAATACGGATCTATTTTTAATCGCTGACGTTGGTCGCAGCGGCCATGAAAAGAACACGGCCATATATTACAAAGGACAGAGAACATTAAAGAGAATCTTCCAATGATGTACACTTACATTTTTACTTGGGTTTTGGTCTTTTACAAGTTTCCATATATTTTTCTACTACTAGTTTGTATTATTATATAAGGGATTATACACCCTAACTAATTTGCAAAGAAGGAACCAAAAAAAAAACCCAGAAAACCCTTGATTCGGCGGAAAGAGAAGGAAGGAGAAGAGAAAGGGAGATCAGTATGATGATGCGACAAACTGCGAAAAAGGCTTTTCTAGGATTACGGAATCCGGCTTGTCCTCTAGGGTTTGGGGGGCGATTGTACCACGAGAATGTGATCGACCACTATGAAAACCCTCGGAATGTTGGATCCTTCAACAGGGATGACCCAAACGTTGGCACAGGATTGGTAGGAACTCCTGCCTGCGGGGATCTCATGAGCCTCCAGATTAAGGTGGACGATTCCGGTCAAATCATTGACACTCGATTCAAGACCTTTGGTTGTGGCTCCGCTATCGCCTCTTCGTCCGTCGGTATTTCTTCTTCTTCTTCTTCTTCTTCTTCTGCTTTGGGGAGTATATGACTTGAGCGATTTTGTCTCAAATCTGGGAGTCAGAGTTTTCAATTTGATGGATTCGTTTGGACGCTCATGATCCGCCCTACATTTTTAATTTTCTGTATGAATCACTTCCGAATTATATAACAGTGATTGAAATTTTCTCGTGGAGTGTTTGCTCTTTCCTGTGTAATTCAGAGTCTCGTCTTAGGAAGTTTAAAAACTTGTACTTTTTGTTTTTGTTTATTCAGCTTCTGAATGGATCAAGGGCAAGACCATAGAGGATGTTTTAACCATCAAGAACGCGTAAGTTGCCCTGCTAGAAGCATATTTCTTATTTATGTCTCTTAGACATTTTTAACAAGATATTGCCAGCTCTAACTCTGTTTCAGTTGTTGGAATATCCAAAGTCTAGTGTTATGGTGGTATTGGTTAGATAGGTCGAATGCTTTAAGGTGAAAGGTTTGATGGATGATTCATTGTGTTGGAACTCAATACCCCAAGTCTAGTGTTATGGTGGTCTTGGTTAGATAGGTTGAATTCTTTAAGGTGAAAGGTTTGATGTGTGAGTCATTGTGTTGGAACTCAATATCCCAAATCTACTGTTATGGTGATATTGGTTAGAATACTGTAAGGAAAAAAGATTTGGTGGATGAGTGTCATTCTTTTGGAACTCTCAATTGCTGTACTTTTCCAGGCAAATCGCAAAGCATCTTCGGTTGCCACCCGTCAAGCTACACTGCAGTATGCTTGCAGAAGACGCCATCAAGTCCGCAGTTAGCAACTACAAGGAGAAGCAAGCAAAGGCTAATGCTGGTGCTGCAGGAGACACCGTCAATGCGTGATTCCCACTAAGATGTGCCACACTCTACTACAACCTACAAGGAGTGGTGTGTTTGGTTCGTGTGTGTTTTAATTTCTACTGTTTAATTATGTGCTTTGAATAAAGAGCAGAGGATATTTATCAGCTACATTGGCTCAACTGAGAAGTCTTCTTCTTCTGCATTGTGATTTTAGTGTTTTGTCTTTGGGTGGAATAGTTATTGCAGTGATCTTGATCATTTTAATTTATCTAATATTAGTCATGGCTATAATAAGTTAACAGTGTTGATGATTATGGTGACTGACCCTCACTCGCAATAATATTAGATAGTAATCACAAACACGTGATCAATAAGAGTTCATAAAAAGTGGCTCAAAATCGGGACTTGGGACACGAATCTAACACGTGGCTCCTATTAAAGGTTAGCGTCACTGTGTTAAGTTGTACGTGTCAGAAACGATGACGTCGACCCTAGCCAATGTGAATACGACGTTTAGACAACCGTAGAATACTACAGAATATAAATAGTTTGGGGATGTTTGGTTTTTGACCCGTCCACCTTTACGGGTCACGCGCTTTGCAAGATGCCAAGATGGGATTCGCCACTCACAAGTACAAGGCGCGAGTAGACCACATATGTACTCGCGAGAATACAAATTGTGTGCTTCTTAGTTCTGGTATTTAAAAATTAAAAAATAAATAGAAACAGAGCTCTGTTTCTTCTTCTCCACCGCCGTTATATATAAAACCCTTCTCTGAACCCCCAAAACTCTCGGAGCCATCATACGACAATGACCGGAGCACTGTTCAGAAACGCTGCCTCCGTCGCTGCTCGGATCTTTCGATCACACAGAGCAACAAAGACGAATCCTTGGGGAAATCTCGACCCTTTACCGGTAGGAGGAGACATCCGGCGATTACAGTCTAGGCCTTATTTTCGTACGTCTCAGTTTCTCGGGAAAGCAAAGGAAACAGGTGTCTCTGGTTTCTCTTCTTCTTCGTCTTCTTCGACGGTCTCTACTGCTGGATTCATCGGATGGTATTTGGGAATGGTGAAATCGCGGCCGGTTCTGACCAAATCCGTCACGTCCTCGCTTATTTACATAGCCGCCGACTTGTCTTCACAGGTAATTTCATTAATTTTCTCATTTTGAGTTTTTTAACTGATGGTGTATTTGTATAGTTAGACGTTCTGTGTTATGTTCTTCAAGTTAAAGACTGAATTTTTACATTATATGTGTATCTTGGTTGATTCAGTCTTAAGATTTCATTGTGTTTTCTAACAAACGTTAATAGTACAAGTGAGCGTATGATTCTCCATGGTGAGAAGATTACTTCTAAATTAAGGATTAATGTTGCTCAGTAATGTGTCTTAAGAGGTTTTTATGTGAATTGAGTAGTTATATTTGCTTACGTTTCTTTGTGCTTTTGTTGTTGTTAATAAATGTGGCTTAAGTGGTAGTGTTTGATCTTTCAACAGACAATACCCCAAGCTTCGGTGGACTCTTATGACTTGGTAAGAACAGCAAGGATGGCAGGATATGGGTTATTAATCTTGGGTCCTACACTTCACTATTGGTTCAATCTCATGTCAAGACTCTTCCCAAAACGAGATTTGATCACAACGTTTAAGAAAATGGCCATGGCACAGACAGTCTACGGGCCTGCCATGAACGTTGTTTTCTTCTCATTGAATGCAGCCCTACAGGGTAAGCTTTCAAGTTTCAACTGTACTTGCAAAATACTAAATGGTTCCTTTTCAAAAGTTGAAATTCTTCTTTGAGCAACATCAAAAAAATATATTTTTTTTTTTTCTCAATTTCTAGATTCTGTTGACTTGCATTGCTGTGGGTTGTTATAGAGCAATTTGTTTGATTCTACATTCTTTCTCTAAATGGCGTCTGAGTAGTGGGGATTTGTTGTTAAATTTGGTCTTAGTGATATTTTTAATTATTTTTTACAGGTGAAAACAAGTTTGAGATAGTAGCTAGATTGAAAAGGGACCTACTTCCCACGATGTTAAATGGTGTCATGTATTGGCCTATGTGTGATTTTATTACATTCAAGTTCTTCCCAGTTCATTTACAAGTATGTATGCTTGATTACTTCCTCTTTATTTCCCACCTCACTTTGATTAACCTTTTGGTTCCTGACAGATCATGTGTTTTCTTCATTCCTTTTGTCTACTTGAGTTGCGGTTATTAACTGGCTTCTGGTTTCTTTTTGTCTGCAGCCACTTGTGAGCAACTCGTTTTCATATCTATGGACAATCTACATAACTTACATGGCAGGCCGTGCGAAGCCAACCGCCATTTCAACTTGAAACAGTTCTCTTGGAAACTCTTAATTTAATCTACATGGAGGATTCGATTATGTAATTTGGAAAAGAATCTCAGAAGCTTTTACTAAAAGAAGAACGCAGAGTATTCTTCAACATTCTTTGTTTCCTCTCTGCAGATTTCAGAGTGTAAAATGTAAAGTCTTGCACTCTTACATACAACACAAGTCTTTTTAATTAATTTTTGTTACATGAGAAAGGCAAACAAGAAAGGAGAACACTACACAAATGCTATGTATAGGTGCTTGTAACGTGGAATGTCAAACAAGGAAGGAAAAAAAAGTAGAGTAAAATCAAATGCTATATCTATCTTTTACTCATCCGAATGATATTTCAAAACGTATTTTAGTAAATTTGTGCCTGACCTGAGTACTATATCTGACCAAATTTCTGGCAAACACTTTCTTGTCCGCTTTCCTCAGATGAAGTTTTGTAACCCACATACTTGTCTTTTGACTTTTAACCTTCCCGAAAGCTAGCAAGTTTACACCCTTGGCAACCACATTACCATCAGCTTCCTTCATATATTGATGACGTCACGCATAATTGCATCTCCCTGAATTCCAATTTACTATCATCGGACGCTGGCTTTAACCTCACATACCATGCGATCTTTCATTTCAAAGATGAGACCTGAGAGTCTGTTCGTGATTTGGTATTGGAAGAGAAGAGTAATTTTGTTTTTACAAGGAGAACATGAATACTATATGGTCTTACATTTTTTGTACATTTTTAATAATTCAAATTGAGGAGAACTAAACCAAGATTCATACATTTTTCGTCGAAATTTCATATGTAGTTATTTTTATGATATCATGAAAGTAAGAGTCACTTCATTTGAGATCATTATCTTTCGCCTCAAATATTAGTTGGTAAAAATATTGATTTATCTTAAGAATAATTAATCATCTTATCAATATACTCGAGAAGAAAAGATCATTGATTTTTTTTGCTACATATAAAAAACAAAAACGAGAATCGCATAGCTTCTGTTTGTAAACTACATAATTTTTGGTTTAAGAAAAGACATATATGTTGTCGTGATGTAATTAAATCTGGTTTGATGTAGTTTTGAAGTTGGAAACATATAAGTTTTGTTTTTTTGGGTTAGCAAAGAAAGCATCATACATTGAGTACATATGAGATAAATACAACAAAGTTTAATTCGGCTTTTTAGTCTAATTTTTATCATGAAACAATTTTATTACTTTTGACACTAGATAATGGTTCAGATTTTCACATGGCATGCTTGTATTCAACATTTTTTCAGAAGTTTATTACAAAGAAAAAAAACATATTTATGAAACTACCGAAAATACAAAAAAAAGTTGGAGGATAATTTTTTTTGTTTGCCGTAATTGTTATAAGAAAATGTGCAATTTGGGAAGACATGTGCCAATATATAATAGGAGAAGTGTTTGGAAAACATTCACACTCATCAAATACGAAAATATAAAATAAACTCGGGAAAACATGTCATCCTCAAAAGAGTCCGACAACTTGGGCCAGTGTATTTCTAGTTGCCTCCGCGTATTTAATTGCGCGACTTCTTTTTAATAACCACATAAAATGGACAACTTGCAACTAAATTAGTTATAATCAGTAATATTCACCGTTAATCAATTATCTAGAACAAGACACAAAGAATTTGACTAGAATTATAATTTTCTTATACCGGAAACGGTAACGTGACAATAAAAATAGATTAATAAATAGAATACTAAGATGAGTAGATTAGCGAGAAATTGTATTCAGTAGTTATCCGTCTTTCTTAGTTGACAAGTAAATATATCAGCTACACGTTGGCTACAGCGTTACTCATCGTACCCATTCCTCTTATTACAACATTTTCCCACTAATATATTAAATTAAAAATACAAAATACTAGTATAATTTAGAGAAATGCCCTCCAATACCACTAAAAAAGTTTTCTTTCCAAAAATACCACTAATATCAAATTATTGTTCATAGGTATGAATAATTTTAAATTTTAGGTTCGGATTGATTATTTTGAAATTTAAGGTTTAGTATTTATGGGGTAAGGTTGGGATAGGGTTTAGCGTTTAGAATATTATAGTATATGTTTAGACATAAATTTTTAGATTCAAAAGAGCCTATTTTCTAATGAATGTTTGAACTTTGACGGTGTAATATCATATAAATATAAATATAAATATTATATATTTTTTTCTAAAAAGACATAAAAGTGGCTGTTGGTTTAGATTGAAAATTGGAGAGACGTCAGACTAGATATTTTTGTTTGCTCGCATCAGACTACCTTTTTTTTTTTATTGTTCCAGAAGAAAGATATTTATATAAAAAAGAAAAAAAAAAACAGATATGTATCAAAATATACGGCAATGACGTTTATGTTTATTTGTGGAGAAAAATGCCAATTTGAGAAGAAATATTCAAATATATATATATATTTTTTTAAAAAACACACAAGAGAACGCGTTGAAAAAACTGCAAATAAAAGGAGAGGATATGGAAATGGATTATGAATTGGAAAAGCACGGCAAAGTTAAAAAACGACGCGTAGTCTACATAGGAAAAAAAGGAACGGCATAGTCCAAGTCATCTATCAATATTCTTCTTCTTCACGCGGTATTCTTTTACCACCAACTCAAAGCTCTTAAAACCGATCAGATCAAACAAAACGAACGGATCAAAATTCAATCTCTAAAAAACCTTTCGATTTCTATCCAATCGAATTCAAAATCTCGTTGATTTTTCTTCTCTTTCTCCACTCTACTCTTAGAATCTGTTTGTATAGAAACCCTAAGTAGGTGTGATGTTGCGAGCTTTAGCACGGCCTCTCGAACGGTGTTTGGGAAGCAGAGCCAGTGGTGATGCTTTATTATGGCAATCGGAATTGAGACCTCATGCCGGTGGGGATTATTCGATCGCCGTTGTTCAAGCCAATTCCAGGCTTGAAGATCAGAGTCAGGTCTTCACATCTTCCTCTGCTACTTACGTCGGCGTCTACGATGGTCATGGCGGACCTGAAGCTTCTAGATTCGTTAATAGACATCTCTTTCCTTATATGCACAGTAAGGATTCCACTTTCTTCTCAAAACTAGTTTTTTTTTTTTTTTTTTCTGTTTTAGGTTACTCACTTCTTTTGACTCTTTGACTGCGTTTTTTGGTCAAAATTATGGGATCTCTATTTCCCTGATCATTCCAATATGATAAGATTCGAATTTTGCTACGAAATTATGGGTCTTTGTGATCTGATTGAAACATTTTATATTCACTTTGCTCCTTAAACATGTTCAGGTTTTGTGGTTTTTGTAATTTGCCTCTTAAATTGAGTTTGTACCCTTTTAATAACTTATAATCTTGTTATTGGTGAACATACCCATTGATCTTGTCATGATTGTTTTTGTGATTGCAGAATTCGCAAGAGAACAGGGGGGACTATCTGTAGATGTTATTAAAAAAGCATTCAAAGAAACTGAAGAGGAGTTTTGTCATATGGTTCAACGATCTCTCCCGATGAAACCTCAAATGGCTACTGTAGGATCTTGCTGTCTTGTTGGTGCGATATCTAACGGCACATTGTATGTTGCAAATCTTGGGGACTCGAGAGCCGTTCTTGGGAGTGTTGTTTCAGGGGATGATAAGAATAAGGGTGCAGTAGCTGAACGGTTATCTACTGATCATAATGTTGCTGTTGAAGAAGTCAGAAAGGAGGTTAAGGCACTTAACCCTGATGATTCACAAATCGTCATATACACACGTGGAGTTTGGAGGATTAAAGGCATTATTCAGGTATAGAATAGTTTTGCTTTCTTTCTTGCTTGCTTGCTTGCGTGATTTACATAGTATATATCATGAAGTTTTACGATAGTGTGTTTCATACTTTCATATGTAAATGGTGTAAATCTGATGGTTTTTCTTTTCTCTTTTCATTTATATAAATGGGGGCTTGCAATGTTCCAGGAATCCGTCACACGGGCTCCTGCAACGTTTCTTCCCCAGTGGATTTTGTGCTTTTCTAAGAATGCCTGGTAGTCTGAGCTCTACATGATAGTGAAGAGACATGCTTTTTGTGGTTTTGCTTGTATTTACTATTTGCTAATGACCATTCCATTAATTGTGAACTCGTTGTATATAAGTTAGCTGAATCTTTTTTATTTGCGCTTCTTTATAGGTATCAAGATCAATTGGGGATGTATACTTGAAGAAACCAGAGTTTTACAGGGACCCGATTTTCCAGCAACATGGAAATCCCATTCCTTTGAGGAGACCTGCGATGACAGCCGAACCCTCTATTATAGTTAGGAAGCTTAAGCCACAGGACTTGTTTCTAATATTTGCATCAGATGGTCTCTGGGAACATCTTAGTGATGAAACAGCCGTAGAAATCGTCCTCAAACACCCAAGAACTGTAAGTTTGACCCTCAACTCAGAGCTTGTATCTTTTCTCTTTATGATTGTTAGCTACTTAAATTTTAACTCTCTGTGATCTACAGGGGATTGCACGAAGACTTGTAAGAGCAGCTCTAGAAGAAGCTGCAAAGAAGAGAGAAATGAGATATGGAGATATAAAGAAAATCGCCAAAGGAATTCGACGACATTTCCATGATGACATAAGTGTCATTGTTGTTTATCTCGACCAACACAAATCCGCTTCATCGAATGGTAAATTGGTCCAGCAAGGAGGCATCACCGCTCCACCGGATATCTACTCGTTACACTCGGATGAAGCGGAGCAACGACGGCTAGTCAATGTGTTATACTGACTCTTTGTTTATGGTAAAATGGTTGCTTGGGAAAAAGATCCTATTAGGGAGAAAACTTGTTTACATATTTGTTTATTTGTTTCTTTTACATATATTACGAAATACGAAATACGAAATATGAAGAATGTTTGTTCTTTTTTAATATTGGAGTTGGATTTGTATATTCTTTTACCAGCAAAGAAGAACGAAAGCCTTTTCTTTTGGGGCGAAGCAGTTTTGGTTTTGACAAACTACAATTTGTAAGAAATAGAGACTTTCAAATTTTAGATTGTTGTTTATCACTTGTAGTTGTAGAGATTAGTATTTATTTATTTAATTATTAGCCAAATATGATCAAAACATTATCGATAACAAACCAAAATAAACCGAATAAACTGAATTTCTAAAATTCATCCTACTCGAATTAAACCGCGAATGCCCAAGCTACTACTTATAAGAAGACTCTCTTGGTCACTCTCCCAAGGAAGAAGAAAGCAAAGAATGAGCGTCACCCTTTTGGTCGCAGACGCCGTTTGGTCGAACATTGAATCTACCGGCTCAGGTCATTTTTACTTCTTCTCACATTCTCTTCCTTTTATATGAGAAATTTTTAGTTGAATTGTTCCTTTTTTTTGTTTTTTTGGCAGTAACCGAAGAACAGCTCTCAATGTAAGTTTTCCCCAATCCAGTTCGTTCATGGCAGAAATTGAATCTGATGATCCATTTCTTTTTTCGCAAAGATTATTGATTTATATTTCAGCCGTTTGGTATTTGATTAGGTTTTATTCTAATTATACTCTGGAACTTATCAAGGCACAAAAAAAAAACATAGAATGACAATTTTGAGCTAAATATTGAAGTCTTTGTCTGGAAATTTTGCAATTCAGCTTGCATTTGTTGTTTGGTAAGAATCTTGAGAAAGCAACCAGAATAATCGACAAGAAAGGCGTGAAGAAAATCTCTGGCTTACCAAGTGGAAGATCCATCTTTCAGGTCCTCACCATCAACATTTCCTTCTGGTTATAAAAGCAGTCAGATTTAATGTCTAAGAAGATTTGGTTTTTGTTGGCGTTGGTTATTCAGGTTGTGGGAGAATCTCAGAAGAGAGAAGAGTATCTCTGCTTCCCAGCAGATTACTGTGGATGTTATTCCTTCTTCTATGATGTTGTCAGCAGAGGAGAGCAGCAATGTGTAAGGTTTATTCGGAATTTCAATTGATATCTTATAGGTTTTGCGATTTTGTTACTGACTTTGTATATTCTTTCCTTTGGCAAGTGTAAACATCAATTGGCTGCGAGGTTGGCTTCTTCTTTGGGTGCATACACCGAAATCGAGGTCTCAGATGAGCATCTTGCCTTGATGCTCTCCAGGATCTGAAGCTTTTAATACAAATGCTTGTGTCTTGAAGTTTTGTCTCAAGACACAAGTAATGTCTTAGGCTTTATGCTACAGTAACCTGTCATCTTTGTATTTGGGAATTCTGCGGATCAAGATATGAACATTGTTGCTTCATCTTTTCTGTTTAACTTGTAGTATATATCCATCAACACTGGAGTTATATGTTTTCTGGTTTGGTCTACTTGACCCGTGCTTGATCAAGGCAATAGTTTCCTCAAACATTAGTAACTACTAATAAAGGTATTGTAGGTGATTTTCTTTAACTAAAAAGCTTGAGCAGCTTCCTCATTGAGCGAGCCTCGTTTGCAACAGCTTGTAAGCGTGTTTTAGGTAATTGTGATATAAGTCTTCAGTTTCAACACATTGAACTTCTTACTTCAGTGGAAGAAAACTATAACTTTGTAAAAGTAATAATTATTCCATAAAACTTTAAATGCTCATCACTCATGTAACAAAGATTAACTAATAGAAAAAGCGCAAAACATAAACAAACTCAGAGTTTAAGGAAAAGGAAAGAGCAAGTGGATTTAAAGTTAGTGTGAAGAAGGGTGGGGAATTGGGTGGACAGAGAACTTCATGTTGTGGTTGCACTCGTTGTGGTCTCCACTGGCGAAGTAATAAGTCTGAAGCTCACGGAGAAGAAACTTGAAGCCTCCTGATGATGAACCTCCTCGTGCAACCAGCTTCTTGCCTCTGGCCAGATCGCATCTCTTGTAGCTCCTCATGTCTGGGAGCAAGTAGACGTCGTTCTTCTTCTTGTTGTGGTGCTTCGCCTTGGATTGGGTTTGATCATTGTTCTTGTACGTGAAAACAAGAACATCGTTGACGTAGAAAGGGGCATGCTTTGAAGTCCATTCTGTGTAACCGTATCCGTTTTTCCACACAGGAACCGTAATCTTTCTTCTAGCCGATATTGGAGTCGTGTGGTTGTGTCTAGAACCAACGATGCTTGAGTGGTTTGAGCCTGAGCTGTGGTTGTTGTGTGTAGAACCAGCGACGCTTGAGTGGATTGAGCCAGAGCTGTGATTATTGTGTGTAGAGCCAACGATGCTTGAGTGGTTTGAGCCAGAGCTGTGATTGTTTTGTGTAGAACCAGCGACGCTTGAGTGGTTTGAGCTAGAGCTGTGACCGTTGTGTGTAGAGCCAGTGCTGTGACCGTTGTGTGTAGAGCCAGTGCCGCTTGAGTGGTTCGAGCCAGAGCTGCTTCCCCAACCCCAGTTTGTATCTGTTCCGTCAGAGCTCCATCCCCAACCCCAGCTAGAACCACCCGAGTTTGAGTCTGAACCACAGCTTGCGTGCCCCAGATAGACCCATCGATTATTCTTCTCCTTCTTTGATTAATTGATTGCTCTCTCTTATATCTCTTCGCTTCTTCTTTTTTGCTTTCGTGAGCTCTTAAGAATGGGAGGTTGTGTATTTTTATAGTAGAGGCTAGGATTGGTGAGAGTCGGTTCCCGATTTGAATAAGAAATACTACAATAATTTCCATTACTGCGTCTCAAATTAACCAAATAGTGAATAGAATTTTCCTTTTTCTGTTTATAATTATTGTACCATATTTCCTTTTTTCTTTTTCTTTTACTAATCAGATATTAAAGTGGATAAATGTAGATTTAGTTATTATTATTTGATGAATATCTTTGTGTTTTTTTTCATATACGATTATAGTACATAATTGCTTAACCTTCCAATTTCCTTCATACTTTAGTTTACGTAAATACAAATAAGAGTGTGACAATGTGCTACGAAAGCGAGGAAAGAAGCATGGTCCTTGTTGATATCATCTAAAAACATAGTCAATGCAAGGAGATTTTTATCAAATTTGGTATTAGTTTTTCAATGCGACTCGGATATAGTTAGGTCAATTTTACCCAAATTAAACACTTAGTAATAAATTAAGCAAAAAATAAAAACACTTGTTATAAAATCTTATTTATATTCACATTAACTATACTGAATCAAATAAACATATCCAAAGTACCTATTCAATCAAAATGACTCCTTTGCCTAAATGGGTCCATTACCTTACTGAAAACAGCGAGGACAAATAGGTCATTCACTATTCTTAAACACGCATTGAAATTTAGTTATCCATTAAATTCATCCACTGTTGTAAATCAATAAACGCAATTGAACTCATTTTGCAAAATAGGAATCTTCAAGTGACGAAAACGGAAGAGAAGAAGAGGGTTTGCGAACTCCTGAGGGAGGAGATGGAGGTAACAAACGATGAGGTTTTACCGGAGGTAAACGCCACGGTGGATGAAATTCTTCATAGAAACGAGCTGGTGGAGTCTCCCGTGCTTGTTGACGGAGTCGTGACGGCTGAGGAAAGGATGATTGAAGCGGACAATCCTGGAGAGAGGAAGATGGAGAGCGAAACGCCTCCAGAAGATGATATTTGCCCGATCTGTTTCGGCTCCTTTACGGTTCCATGTCGAGGGAATTGTGGTCATTGGTATTGCGGTTAGTCTTTCATCATTTTTTTTTTCCTGAGCTTATTTCATTTACATTGAAGTGTCAAGCTTGTTTCTCTTTTGGATATTTCTGATCCCTAGATGGAGATTGGTATCTCTCTAATGGAAACATGAGAATTGCTTATCTTATATTGTTGCTATAGAAATGTCATTTGTTGGGTTTGGAATTGATTTAGGGTTCTAGTTTTGGGATTTTTGGAAGAACCCTTTTTGTAGTCCAGAAATTTTGATCCTTTTAACTATTTTTTGTGCCTATGGAGTGTTGTTGTAATGCCACTAGAAGATCTGCAGGTTCCTTAATTCGCTTGCTGATTTTATACAGGCAATTGCATCTTGCAGTACTGGAACTATGCTGCAGTATCTAGGCCTTGCAAGTGTCCCATGTGTGTTCAGCACATCACTAAGCTGTCACCAGAAGCATCTCTGCAAGAACGCCAGGAGCAAGAGGTGAAGGAGGTTCTTGCTAAAGTACGTAGATATAACCGACTCTTTGTTGGAGGTCTAACTGGCTTTGTTCAGGTAAGGTCTTTTGATTCATGATTTTGTTTTGGTCTCTTTACTATTTGATGCATTTCTTATCTCTATAAATACTTCTCCTTTTTCAGAAAGTGCACGAGCTGCCTTTCCTAATGAAGAGAATGGTGTGGCATATGATGGATCCAGATGCAAACAATCTGTATTTTCACGAAGTGCGCATCTTTGCAGTTAAGAACATCTTACCCTGGTCATGCAATCTTTTTTTAGTCTTGATCTTGTTTGTAGTGCAATATCTGACATTTACTTTTCATAGTTTAGTGTTTAGTTATTATCTCTACCCGCTAATTATCCGTTGTTTGTACTAATGGACAAGCAAGACTACATAGCTCAATCTGTGTGATCCATCATAGGAGTTACTAGTTTGTATTTATTCTTGTTTTCAAAGGCCATTGTTTTCTCCCATTGAAGGATGAGAAACTAAGTTTCATCTGGTGTTTGCAGATGTTCATGAGTACCCTTTACACAGCCGCAGAGTTTAACTTCATCCCAACGGGTAAGTTACCTCAAAAATCATAAACCAGATATGAAGTGTTAAACAATCTCAATGTGGTTCGAAGCCCTCTTTGGTTTAAGGCTTCAAGCTTCCCAAGATTGATTTTTTGCCCGTTTTCTACAGGCGGGTTCAGAATAGTTACCGTTTTTGACTACCTTGCGATTGCTATGATCCTGATTCTGCGCTTAGTAGGGATCTATCGGAGGAGACGCCTTGCTCAGCAGGTTAGGCATCTAGCAGCTGCAGAACTTGAGCCAGAATGAGATGAAAGGGAATTGTAACAGACAAGTGAATGTTATTAAGTGTTGTGCAGTTTGATCCTTGTGGATAGGTTTGGTAGATCATAGAAACCTCGAAGAGTCTTGTGCAGTTTTACAGAGAATTGAGATTCAAGATAATAAAAATATATATATGTTTTACAAATGTTCGAAGAGTAGAAATGGATACCCGGATTTAGATAAACTTTCAGATTTAAATTTAAAACAATGCCTGTGGTCTCAGAACTACTGAAACGACGCCGTCTACAAGCAAACGGTGTCGTTTTCCGCATCCCAATCTCCGTTTTTTTTTTTTTATAATAAATTTATTTGTTCCGCTTTGAAATCAGTAGAACTGTAGAAACATCGATCGAGCTTTGTATTTGATACTTCCTTTCTACTTCCAAACTCAATTTGAAAACCATCATTTCCGATCTATCAAATAGAAGAACGAATCGGAGCGGCGGAGGAAGGAGAATGGGTGTGCGTGCGATATCTCAGGAAGCATTCGACGATCTCGTTAGGGAAAATGTGGAAGATCTTGGAATGGAACCCTCCGAAGCTCTCGAAGACGCTCTCCACACTCTCAAGCTCCAAGGCGTCGATCTCTCTGGTCCGTAACCATTTTATCCTCTCCTTTTGCTTTCCTGAGAAAACGAATCCATTTGTTCCCATTTCTCTCGAACTGGCTAGTTCAATTGTGTGTTTGTTTATGCTACAGGGATCATTACATGTGTTCCAGGAGAAAGTAGCATTAAGGATAATCCCGTGATTGCGTGTTTAGATAGACTAAAAGAATTCGATAGTGTTTCTATCGACGGACCTCTTCGAGATGAGGATTTGGATGAGATTTCGAGTTTGTTCGACAATCTCAATGAGCTTTGTAGCAGCCAAGAATCAGGGAACGTAGCAATTGCGACAAAACATGGTGCTGTGGAATTAACATGCTCGATTTGTTCCAAAATTAAGAAAGCCCCTGGAAGTAATCGTATTATTGTTCCTTGTTTGAAGGCTTTGGCTGTGTTGATTCGTGGTATGACTTATGCTCTGGAATTAGTCTTTTTCTTCTGTGTTTAACTTTGATTGGTGTTGATCATGTGTCATTTAATTGCAGACATTCAGAGCACAGAGGCATTCAGGAATTGTACTGGACAAAGTATTGTTGTTGATATCTTAAATGATTCAAGCTCCGATTCTGATTCATTAGACGCTGGTTTTGCGGTTGTTGCTGCTGCAGCAACTGGTAATGAAGTCGTCAAGCAATCATTCATGGAACTGAAAATCGATCAACTTATTCTGCAAGTGCTGAATCGAGAGAGTAAAACTACCATTAGAGCTCTGTACGATGCTATCTGTGTTCTTTTGACTCCAGATGACAACCGTGTTGTTGCTTCCCAAGTAAGTAGGATTACATTCCTTTGGTATATGCCAATTTGGACTGCGTGAAAGTATGGGAAAAAAAGCATTTAAGCAGCTTTAGAGCACTTAACAAACATTTATAAATAGTTGTTTTTGTGTTTGAAACCATGAATCTGTGCTTAATGCTTTGAGAACTCAGTTCAACTAGATTCTTGTTTTCATTTGTTTTAGGTTTATGGTTATGCACGAACTTTCGCTAAATTAGGGATTGCAACAGCCCTCACCGAAGCATTGCAGGCAGGGATTGGCTCTGATAGCTTGGTGTCAGCAAGTATTGCTTTAAAAGCAATTGCTGTAAATGTAAGTCTCCTAGTAAAATCTCTGTTTCATAACATTTATCTAGTTAGGTCGTTGCAAATTCCTCAAATGGTTTTGATGTAAACAGGAAGAAATATGTAAATCTATTGCTGAAACTGGTGGAATAGATACACTTCTTCGGTGCATTGATGATAGCGGTGAACAAGGCAACAAAGCTGCTGCTAAGACATGTTGTTCCCTGTTGTCTAAGGTGAGTAGCTTCTTTAAAATTCGGCATTTCAAGTATTTGCCGCACCATATTAAAGAGTACCTTATGTTCTTCCAATAGATGCATATTCTCGAATTTAAGCTTTTCTAAGGCCTAGAGTTACTGATTTAGATTAGCATGGTAATGATACGTGAGGAATGTTTGTCTAAAATGTGTATTTTAATCTCTAGTTGGCAGGAAGTGACTCTAACAAGAGTACCATAGTTGAGAAGCGGGGTCTTGACAAGCTAATCAAACTCGCACAACGATTCTCCGACGATCCTCTAGTCATACAAGAGGTAAGTAAAACCGAATGAAAGCGCTCATACGAGATAATTTCCTACATGTAATTTTCAATTTTCCTTTCTAGGGAAGATACTTGTGACTACAGGTCACGTCTATGGCAGTTTTTCACTAGATAAGAATGTAGTGTCGACTGAAGAATGTTTCTTGTAGCACTAGGTTCGGATTGCATAATCCTTTTGGTTGACCCAAGATATACTGGTTGGTTCAGGTCATGTTGATAATCTCTATAATCTGTTTGAGATCACCAGACCACGCAGCCAAGGCTATAGAAGCCGGAGCTGGTGATCTAGCGGTCCAAGCTATGAAGAGGTTCCCAGTAGCGGCTCAAATGCAGAGAAACGCTTGCAACATGATACGGAACATTGCTGTAAGAAATGCAGAGAACAGGTAATTGCTTTGTTTCCAATTTTGTCATCCAACAATATGGCACACATTGTAAAAATCTTTTATCATATCGGGTTCTGTCTGCATGCACATTACAGAACTCTTCTGCTTGCTAATGGAATCGAGAAGCTGATAAGGACTGCTAAGGCCAACAATGAGACATGCAGAGCCGCTGCAAGTGATGCACTGAGAGACCTTGGCCTTGATAACTACAATACCTAAGGCCAATCTTTTCTCCATTGGTGTAATGGTTGGTACAAATGGCGCTGCATTTTCTCATCCGTCATTCAAGCAAAGAGAAAATCAGGAAGATCGCAAGAACCGGAATGGATCCAGTTTAATCAAAATTTTCATTAACAGTTTGCTTGAAACTCATCTTTTGGGTTAGAAAGCATTCCGATCTAGAATATATTTTGCAATGATTGTTTTTGTTCGAATGCTTGAACATAAACTAAAATTGAAAGGAATTGTTTAAGAATTTCGGTGAGAGGTTTTTTACTCTAAATAGTAAAATACTAAGTAGAGACAAAAAAAAAAAAAAAATGGAAGAGAAACATATGCTTTCACCTTGGCAAATATTCATCCACATGAGTAACTGGTTATTAACCAAATTAAAACCCAAAACAAGTTTAGGGTTTCCGTCTGTTTAATAACTTTGTTAATTAAACTTATTATTCATCTTTGAATCTTTCCTTCAACATAACACGGCAATTAGCAAGGTAAGCGCAGGAATGATTTTCATGTTACCGTTCAAGGTCAGCAAAACTGGGCGTGCTTTTATCTCTAAAACCCTGATTTTAAGAAGCTATTGTTGTGCTTGCGTTAGAAAAGAGAAGAACTGATTCACTAATGCAAGCACAACAGTGTACTCGGTTTGTAGCTTATGAAGCTTCTTAAAATCAGAATCAAACAACTTCTCTTTAGTGATAAAAAGACACCCAGTTTCGCTCACCTCGAACGGTGTAACATGAAAATAGATTATAAAAACTAAACTTGTCATTTAGTCTAGACATACCTATGCATTTAGTCTAAAACAACTAATTTAAGAGAAAAAAGAAAAACTAATTTACCTACTTAAGCACAGCAGTGTCTAATCTCGATCTACTTTTCAATGTCTATCGAGCCGCTCAATTTTCTTCTACTCTATCTCAACCTCCATGATTGCACATCCTTATAAACCTAGGTTACGTTAATCAGGGATTTATACTGTTAAGTCAGGGTACTGGCTTCAAACTCATCTTCCAGATCAAGTTCATGATTTTCTTCCTCCTCCTGGTTTGATTGAGCTAAAATCTGCAATTTGGAAGTTAAAGACAGCTCCCAAGATTAGACATTTTTGTTGGCGTATGATCACAAATACTCTTTCTGTTGGATCAATTCTCAGATTCAGACATATTATTACGGATGCTCAATGTAAGCGTTGTTGTGCTGCTGAGGAGACATTGGAGCATCTGTTTTTTAGCTGTCCTTATGCAGAGGCTCTTTGGAGAGTATCTCAAGTTGGTCATATTGCTTATTGTGATCATTCTCTTTCTTTTGAGGATAAATTTAGAGCTATTTTATCTTGTCATACTAA
>OVAQ01000749.1:0-25677 GCA_900406345.1 Erysimum cheiri
AGAGTACCAATTTCCTTAGTGACTTTCGGGTCTTCACCTAGAGATGGTGAAGACGGACCGGACGACCTTGGGACCGTCTATCGGGTCATGTCCGGCTGAGTCGATGGACCGTGGGTTATACGACTCTAGGAACTGAGATACAAACTGGCTGCACTTGTCCCTAATGATACGAGCACTCTTGGACCTTGTAGTAGCTCCCGGGACAATCTGAGGCACTTGGGTCACTGGTCGTGTCCCGCGGGTCGCTCCGGGTCGGTCCATGTCCTGCCCATCGTCCCGTCTGTCGTCCGGATCATCGATCGCGGTCGCGTCCTTATGTTGTCCGGCTGGCCGGGTCTCTTCAATATTAGTAGTTTATTTTATTACGTCTATTAAATTTGTATTAATGTTTATATTTTAGTAAAGTCGTGTAATTTAAGACATTCTAAGCCTAATCTGTTATCGATGGTGATTGGTCGCTAATTAAATAAAGTCAAGTTAATGGAGTACATATTAGAGCGTGGCAGTTGAATATTGAAAGAGTGGTGTAGTAGACGACTGTTAGTAACGAATCGTAGAAAGAACAAGAAACGTCTAAAAAAATTGTTGTTGCATGTTGATGTTTTATTTTGATTGATTGTAATTTAACGCGTCTGTAATAAGTGAAGTTAGTTCTCCAAAAACTTTTATGAATATTTTATGAATATTTTTTTAAAAGTTAAAAACGTAAATATAATGGCTACCAATTCGTGTTATGAAATAATATGTTTTCGCTTACATAAATTTAGATCATAATAAGATGGTAAGATAAATACATTTGACGTATGAAGAAGAAAAATGGAAAAAAGGTTGGAGGAAACTTTAGGAGACATGGTTGACTTGACGTAGAAGAGATGATTCACAACACTTTCAAAGAGGGTCTGCTTCACAAGGCGGCTCACACTGAAATAGATGAAGACACGGAACAAACCCGGAACATGATGCAATAACCAGTAGTGTAATTCTTGTATTTATATGTATATCACTATATTGAGAACAAATACAATGAATGAACTACCTTTATTTTGTAACGAGTACTTCAGTACCTTCATTTCGTCTAACGCTTCATAGGTACTATTTTTTCCTTTTTTTTTTTTTTTTTTTTTTTTCTTTTTTTTTTTTTCCCNTGTCCTCTCCATAGTTACTGTTTTTAGTAAAGTTATTTTGTATTAATTGCAGCATCACATTAATTGAAATATCTTCATGTTTACCGTATAGTACTATTTATTATGTAATGTACTTCAAAAATATAAGTAATGGGTCTATATTCCACGGATCAGTAGACAACTCAAAAGTCTCAAACGTTGAAATCTCTAAAACATTGCTTCAAAAATTTCTATTATGAAGTTGAGTAGTTGACCCTAAATATGGTATAAAAACACTTAACTACTTTTAACAACCATAGACTAATAAAAATATATCTTCAAAAACAAGTTATGTCGAGGAACCTTATATACAGTATATATTAAAAAATATTATTTCTTTCATCATCAAAATGTTGGACCTCCAAACATTATCAATCAAAATTGCATGAATTTTTAATATATTATTAAAACCAAAAATGAGGAGATTAGTATGTAAATATGTAATGACAACATCTCTTAAAACGTAACATAATTACTTCTGAATCGAAATGGAACAAAGATACAAATGAGACATAAACACAATCTTATGTTTCATGATCCAAACTACATAATCAGTTTTTTCACCCTGGAACAAAGTTAAAAACAACATGGAACTCATTTTCAAGAGTCCATGAATCACAACATTCGTATGTAGAAACAATATTCAAGTCTGAACAGTTACCTCATTCAGTTGATATATTACCATATTGCCAAGGAATAAACTCAATCGATTTGAGGTCCTCTTCATTAGAGGCACTGCTAGAGCTCCCTGCTGTGTCTCGGTGTTCCGTGTACTTCCCGTTGTATTGGTATACTTCAATATCTCCCCATGGGGTAGATGTGATCTCATCTGTTAGATCAAACCATCTTGGAGTGAACTTTTGTCCCTTTGTCTCTCGGGTCCTCTTTTCGGCCCTTTGTCTCTCCTCAAGGCTGAGATAAAAAGACAGCACGGAAAACATGATCGGTTTTGTATGATCTAACATGCAATTATTATTAAAGTATCTTTCCTAGTTCGAAAAATATGATCGGTTTTGGATGTACTTGTTCCATGCTGGAGAGAAATGCTATGGGAATAATGGGAAGCAAAAGACTTAAAATTTGTGACAAACAAGTGACTAAGAAGGAAGAAAAGATGATGAACCTGTGCTTCTCGGCACCAGATTTAGAAAGGTCACCCTGCTCAAGAGCATATCTATCAGGACGGAGACGTGAGTCTGATGCCAAGAGCTTCGCAGGCGCAGTGTTGAAGCTGTTTATCTTGTGAGAAAAGTGAGTGTACTGAAATTTGTCGTTTTTGGGGACATCAGCCAAATGCCACACCTGAAGAAAGCCAAAAAAGAACAAAGAAAAGCATAAGCAAACGCTACAGAGCCAAATGTTGGTCAATATCCCAAGGTTGCAAAATATTATTAGAGAGAACCTAGCAAAGTCCAGTAAAAAATGTAAACCGGAAAAGAAACGTACCTCTTTCAGCTCTGTGCCTGGAAGGGGTTCCCCTTCGGCATCACATGGTTGGTAGCTCATTTTCTCATTCCATTTTCCTGTCATCATGATTTTTGGTTCTTCAGCTGCGCTGTAAACGTAGCCATCAACTTCATAGCGGCCAGAACTGAGATCAACGTAGCAAGATGTCAATCATTAAGCATGTCGAGATTACAGGACAAGACAAAATGAACAGAGTATCACAAAACAATAAGATGAAGCAATTAGCAATGTCTTGTCAATTACCCGAACCAGCCACATGGCTGGAAATAAAGTATAACTTTGTCTCCAGTGGTTAAATTTGTCATGACCATTTCCCCGGATGAGTCAACCCAGGTTCGTCCAAATATTAAATTGTGAATCTTGGTGGGAGGCGGCACCAAATCCAGAACCACACCATCTTTTTTGAGGGTTACACGCGTTCTGCAAGCCAATAGACCAGCTGCATCAGCTTAGATGAAAATATAAGACAGAAAAGATACTAGCACAGTGGTTACATCACAATCTTTTGTATTTCTTTCGTAAAAACATAAGACAGAAGACTGGTCGGATTCCTTCGTTTCATGGCAGACAGATGTTAGAGAACTATGGAAAGGAAAGTGTACATGCAGCAAACAATTGCTTCCTAGAGCAATGTCTACCAAAGTGAGAGAGAGGCCGGATCATAAACAGGAACAAAATTACCTTCCAACAGGGTAAACATCAACAGAGTTACCCAAAAGTTTAGTTTTCAACTTTGATGTGATGTCGTAAATGAAGTGCTCGTTCTCGGCATGACCAGCACTCATTGGGGGATGATGGCTAACCTGAAATAAAACACAGTAACTTATCATAAATGAATCAAATATATGCTTATTGCGAGTTACTCGTTATCCACTACGCGAACAACAATGAAATGTATAGCCGCACCTGCTCAGAAATAAATGAAATCCCACCATGGTTGACCATCTCATATGTCTCCCCAAGAATAGGATTGAAAGGCTTCCAAGTTCGTTGCAAGGCAAAGTAAACAGATATAGCCCATGATGCTGAATAAAAATTCACATAAAACCACAAGAAAAGCAAAAATCTTAACTTACATCTTACAAAGCCGGAAGACAATACAAGTTTTTTAAATGTAAATACTTACAAGTATACACTAGACGCATGTATGGATCCTCGCATTCATCTGCTTGATCCAACAAGTGAGAATACTCCATTATCTGTGAGAAATTTGCACATGTTATAATACAGTAAACTAAAAAAACAACAACATACGAGAATAAGATATAACACTAACCTCTGCCATCTTCTGAAGCATAGTCATTGGCTCAAATATGATAACAGGAAGAGTCACCATTGACGTAATATCCGAACCTATATACTTCTGCATCATCTTCCAGTAACTATCTCGTTCCTATTAAAGGACAACAACATAAGTTTCTGCGGGTAAGTAAAGAAACATAGAGGAATTTTAAAGGAGAAGTATCAATACATCATCGGCCGATTAGTTACCTCGTCCTTCCACCTTCCTTTCTGAGCTTCCTCTTCTGCATCTTCCTTGCCACCTTCTGGATTTATGACCTCAACTCCTTCATTACTTGGCAACCTGAAAAGAAAATGAATTGAACCACCATTAGCAAAACCTATAAGCTTACTCATGAATCAAGAGGATCTTCAGTACCACAACACACAATTCACTTGAAACTAGCAGAAAATTTCCAGACGAATTAAAAAGACAAACTTTGATCTGTTTATTGACTTTTGAAGAATTAATAATAGAATTATACAAGTTTCTAATATTAAATTCAAAGAAAACGAAACACCTGAAGAATCAAAATAGTTAATAACACACAACACAGTATCATGAAATTTAATAAGAAAAGAAAAATACAGAGTATCACAAATCACAGAGATTCACGACAGCAAAGGTTTCTTCTTTGAGTGTTTATTACACATAAAAACATGTAAAATTGTATGATAGAAGTCATAAGAAACTGACCCGTTGACGGATCTCGACATGGAGCTACCGAACATGGAGAAGCCAGAGGTCATGGCGGCGAAGAAGCCTTTGTTCTCGTTTTTCTTTGGACTTCCCATTTTTTTTTGTTTTTTTTGTTCAACACCGATCTCTGTGTAATCTCGCCTTCTGTAAAACCCTGATTTGAGAAATCTAAGGGAATTTTCGATGAAGCGTCCTGTTCAATCAAATCAGAGACAAGTCTCAGAGAAGCTTCTACGAGGAGGGAGACTATAAAAAAAGAACGAGAATTGGGTTCGATCTGTAGTTTATGTAAACTTAGGCTTCGAATGGTGACTGCGTTTTGCGGTGCGGGAGAAGTGCGGTACGGTTCAAATAGTAACGAAAATATATAGATACATATGCATATGTAGATATTTTGACACTGTTACAACACTGTTGCAGTGCGGTTTTAGGTGCGGATTTGGTCACCATTCATGGCCTTAGAGGACTTAAAATCTGTAAATTCTTGGAGTAATTAACTTTTTAAAGTCTTTAACTAGGGAGCCAAGGATAATTATTTTATTTTATAAGCTTACGAATTAATTAAACTTGTTTTACACAAATTAAACTATATACTATGTATTACCATTAATCGAATCCTAATGTATGTACTTTTTGGTTATAATAGTACTTGTATTAGTAATATTGTTAGTTTAAAACTATTATACGACATAATATTCAACCAAAAACTGAACGAATTCGTTGACTAGTATGTACTCTTCTAATAAAAATCAAACTTTGATTCCAATGTCAGAAATTTGAAAATCGAGTGTTTTATGTTTTTATTGCAGGCAAAAGCAAGAGAATTTTGAAATTTTTGATAAACAAGGTACATATGGTAAATTGCATTATTTTTAAGGCATCAGATCCAAAATGTCCAAAAGCTAATCCAAAAATTATGGTAATTAATTACAATTAGTGGATTTATATTTTTTTAATTTAATTTTTCTTTGAGGGAAAAATATGGATGAGAGTCTCTCTTGGATCCAAAACATGAATGGCACTGAGAGTTTAATACTCATAATCTCACGACTCAGCCACTATTTCTTCACTTACTACTGCTAAATCTAAGAACCCTAATTCAATCAATACTCGGATCTTTCTCCACAAAGGGGATTAATCGATTTCTTCTTCCAAGGTTCCAGATTCTCTCGGATATCCAAAGTTTCGAGTTTTGTTTGAAATTGAGGATGAAAGAATCGAAATTGGCCAAGCTGAATCAGCAACAACAACAAGATAATCACCAGAGTGTTCACTTGTCTCCATCGAAGTTAGCCAAGTTGTTCGATCCCGATGCTTCTTGGGACAAGGTAACTCACTCACTCTCTCTTCTTTCTCCGTCGTTTTCGGCAATCTCGAAGCTCCGTTTGACTTTTATTACTTGGTTTTTGTCATCGAGATTTGATTCCTTGTTGTAATTGATTAAGCTTCGTAGTCGATCTTACTAAATCAGTAAGGAAAATAGTATTGATCTGATCTCTACTGTTCAATTTTGTGAAATGCAAATTTTGAGTTATGAATTGGATTGTGTTGGTGATGATGCAGGACCAATTGGGAGATGTGTTGCATTGGATTCGACAAGTGGTGGGATTGATCTGTGGATTGTTATGGGGATCTATTCCACTTGTTGGAGGCATTTGGATCATTCTGTAAGTCTTCAACACTTTTTACCAAGGCCACCATTGTTTCTTTCCACATTTGCCTTTCCATGTTGTAGTGATTGACAGAAACACAAACGCAAAGAAACAATCTTTAGTCTAAATCATGTTCTAGCTTTGTTTCTATAAGTTTCTTGGTGTTTTTAGTTTCATCTTCTTGATAAGCATCGAGCCGAAGTGTTTTCTTTGATTCATCTTCATGAGCAAGGAGAAACTCGGGATGTTCCTTAAGAGTTTTTTTTTTTTTTTTTTTTTTTTCACATTGCTTTAAAACCTTGACGACTAGCAAAGCTTTGTGATGTAATGAACTAATGATGGG
Source organism: Erysimum cheiri (assembly GCA_900406345.1). Lineage (NCBI taxonomy): Eukaryota > Viridiplantae > Streptophyta > Magnoliopsida > Brassicales > Brassicaceae > Erysimum > Erysimum cheiri. Next base: position 6,607 of record OVAQ01000749.1, read on the forward strand.
ACTTTTCGCAGGTTTTTGGCGATATCCTCAGGGATAGTTTATGGTTACTACGCAATGATTCTCAAGGTTGATGAAGAAGATTTCGGAGGCCACGCAGCTTTACTACAAGAGGGCCTCTTTGCGTCACTTACTCTCTTTTTGGTAAGTTTGCTTTCATCTCAACAGTACCAAACTCTTTCCTTAGCAGTATTAAAGGTTTACCAAAATCTGTTTCATGTTCTATCTTCAGCTCGCATGGATTCTTGTCTATAGCTTGGCACATTTCTGAAGAAAGCTGAGCAACATTGTTTTTACTCAGCAGCAAATGCTTCTTCTCCATTACCTCAAAATCCTGGGACGAATCTCAGTTTTTTTCTTCTCTTCTTTTGTAAACTGTCTGAAAAGAAGGCTACGAGAGACAAAACGTTATAGTAACAATTTTATGAATCTTTTGAATGTTACAACAGCTTTCTAGTATCCTTTTTACAATACACAATTCAGTAGAAACCATCCCCAAAAAATCTTTCTTCTTTTGTCAGACTTATGTAAACTTGGAACGCCGATTTCTCCTTGGCCGTGAGACGAGGTATATCCTGCCGTAAACCCATTTTCTACCCAACCGTGATGCAGATTTCTGAAGCAGAAAGACAAACCAAACAATCATTGTTGTTAGAAAGCTACAGAGGACTATCAAGGCAGTGACTGGTTCACACATAAACCACAACACTTGGTGACGAAGCAAACTATGGGGAAAATAGTCATTGCTACCTCCACTTTGGTACGGAACTCCAGGGTGCACTCACAGACATGACAGTCGGCTTTGTGAGCTGATTTGTTTGATTGATCGGATCTCACGAATGCGAAAACCTACACAAGTTCATCAAACTTGAATGAGACGAGAACAGGAAAAAATCAACGACTTTGTGAGTTTGTTGCTGCAAAAGAGTTATGAGCAAAGATCTGACCTCTTCCCCGCAATTCGGGCAGTCTCCTTTTAGAGCCGTTAAGTCATTTCTCCATAACCCTTTAAGTACTCTGACTGCAAACAGCATTCTTTATCTCAGTATAAATAAATGATAGCTAGATTATAAGTAAAATGTGTTTTGCATTTTGGTACCTGCAGAAGATGCAATCGGATATCCAAAAGCAGGTCCTAGCACAGTGAGGAGGAGGCCGTTCAACTTTGACAAAAGAGGCACAGAAGATGACAGTTGGCTGCTATAGACTAGTCCTGAGTCAAACGGATCTCCTCCATAGACTAGACTGAGCCCATGGATCGTGGGCAAAACGCAAGCCGAGCTACCAAAGAAGAAAATCAAGATCCATATGGTAGCTAACAGAAGAACTTGTGATGCATCATCCTGTCCTACAAGGATTTATCTCAACATCAACCCTTGACAAAACATTGCTCACCAGCAAAAGTGCAAAACGATGATCATATAATAATCTAGGAAACAGATGATGTCAATCTGACTATGACAAGAGGCAAACGCAGATGAAAAGCAAACAGAGAATTGTTTCAAGAGAGATACTGACGAAGCAGATATTTTATTGAAAAGACCAAGAAAACTAAACAATGCACAACCTTGTTGGTTCGAGCTAGACGAGTGTGAAATCTCAGAAAACTATATCACTTTGAGGATCTTATATTTAGTCACTACCTACCTTAAACAAAAATTGAACTAAACTGAAAACCGACCATTAAACTAATCCACATCTCAAGGATAAACTAAAGAAGGGTCTGAACTAAAACAAGAAAGGAAATAAACTAAATTCCACAGTAATGCTACTTAGATTGAGAGTCAATGACAAATTTGGCGCCATCTGTTTAGCATGAGTTAATCGGAAACATGAACACCCACATTGTACCTCTGCATCAGCATATGTTGACTGTCGCAGTAGGCTGCACCGAGGATACTTGACAACAGATTTAGAACCATACCACCGAAGCTTTAGCTGCAACAGAAATGATAACAATTACAGTAAGTAGAGTCCAAAATCAAAATCAAATCTTGCTGGGAACTTTATTTAACTAAAGCAAACCAAGAAGAAGCATATAGAACACAATTATCTTACCTCAACTCTGTCAAACATGTCATCAAGTATCAAAGGCTTGCCATTGTAATACGCATCCTTCGCCTACACACAAAGTATCGCGTCACAACCAAGTTCCATAAAGCAGACTTCAATACTTAGAAATTTAAGCCACCGAGATCAATCCAATATGTCTATACTCAATAGTCTCATCATAACTCACCAATTCCATACTAAGTAGTGTCACAGAATCACTCACAGATAAAAGAAAAAAATAGAACTTTAAAACATGGAACTATCAATTCCACATCACAGCCATAGAGACGAATTTGAAAAAACCAAAACGAGATTTTATTAGGCGTACTTGACGATAAAGAGCTTCTAGTGTTTCTTTACGAGCGGAATCGATCGGTCCAACAAAGATACAAGAAGGACCTTCCTCACGAGTGGTTGGTGCGGTTAATCCACCACCGTGACCTCTGGTTCTGGAAGAGATTCGTACAGAGAAAGGAACACCAGCTCGATTAATCAACCTGGAAAGCTCAACAATTGAAGAAGAGCCAATGAGGCGAGGCCTAATCGAAGTGCAAGTCCCCGCCATGAACAACAAATATCTTCTTCACTCCGCCGGAAACAAAATTGATGGACAAGAGACAAACGTGTGGTGGAGGCGGTTGGGCTGAGCAACAGTGGCCACACGATACGATTCGGCGCGTGCACGCAACAAACGTTTAATGATTTTTATGTAAATGGATAAAAATATTTGATTAGACGAGAATGCCCTTCTAAGCGGTGACTTCTATTTTTGGCGGGTTTGTAATTTCTTATCATCGCAACGACATCGTTTGTTTAGATATAGATGTTTTTGAACGATGTTTGGTTGTTAAAAAGAAGGATGCGTCTGCCGGGAGTCGAACCCGGGTCTATTGCTTGGAAGGCAATTATCCTAACCGTTGGACTACAGACGCGTTTTGTTCGATGACGACGACTGCTTAGTTGTATATTCACTAGATATTTAGAATTATATTTAACGAGCTTCTCGGCTCCATTCCTTGTGCTCTAAGTTATTTGTATATAAATCAAACAACACAAGATAAACTTTTTGGAGAAAAACTATTGAAGAAAAAAAAGTCAACTTCGGTTCAACAATTTAAAAACCAGTCACAGTTGTAGTAAATTAACAAAAAGAGAGAAGATTTCTCTTCACAGTTTTATACCTCAAAACCTCTTACGCTTGTTCTTCTTAGCAGCCGACCATATCTTCAATATCACTTCTGTTGCTTCCTGCATTGTGGCCTTTCGGTTTTCCTCGTAGTTCCACAGCTCAACAATCACGTAGCTACCGCTCGCGTTGTGCTCCTCTATCTCTAGTTTTGCTCTTATCACTTCATTATAAACTCCTTCACCGTACTGGTTCTTCAGCTTACAAAGCTTCTCATCATTTTTATCCACCACTCTCTGCATTTCACATTTAGAAATCTAACTGAGATCATATCAATAAACAAAAAGGATAGATCTTTTTGCAAAACCTATCTTTGATATTTGTAGTAGAGTCGTAATTAGAAGTCCAAACCTTTGGCGTTCCATCAGACTCATCGACTTTAAACGGAGTCCAATGCACATCTCCTATGTTTGCTTCCCACACTGAACACAACTGCATAGCCTTAATCTCTGCTCTTGATTTTGTAATTCTATGTTTCTTCATCACTGCAGGCAAGAACGGTTCAGGGTCTAATTGCCCCATTCTCTTCACTCTAATCTTCTCTTCCTTCACCAATTCTTCATTCGCATTCCACAACTGCTCACTCAAAGTAATACCACAAGTTAAAAGGACAAGCCAATGAGTTTGAAACAGACAGATTTAGAAGGTTTTGTACCTGAATCATCGCTTTACGAGCATCTTGATACTCATCGTTGGTCACACGTTCTTTTTGTGCTATGGTCATCATTTTCTCATGGAGAGACGTTTCTCTAGCCTCAAGCTCTATCTGAGTTTTGGCAATCTTCTCGACAATATCTGTATCTCCATCACTCCCCACCATATGCTTCATTACATTGGTAGTACCTTTCAGCTTCTCTATCTCCAACTCCAGCCCTTGCGTTTCATTTAGCTTCGCTTCCATTTCCATTATCCTTTGATGAAGCTTCTCCTTCTCTTTCTACAAAAATTGTCATGTTTGAGAAACTCAAAAGTTGAACATGGAAGCTTAATTGTTAAAATACAATCCACCTAAAGAACTACTTGCCTGGTGCTTTTGAGCGAGTTTCATAGCTTCCTCATTTGCTTCATTTTGCTCCCACATAGCCTTTTGATTCTACAACAACAACAAAAAGGTTATAAGTGTCTTCTGATATTTTTCTTCTAATCTACCAAGGAAAGCATAATCACCATTTCTCTTTCAAGTCTAGACTTTTTCATCTCATCTTCGTTTATGTTTGCTCGTTGCTCGATCTGTCTAGCACGCTCCTCTAGCTTCTCCCTCTTTTCTTCCAGTTCTGCCATAGAATTTTCATGTCCTTCCAGAATCTGTTGATACATCTCTTCCACACTCATGTGCATCTTCTGAATCCCTTCTCATCAAAAAGACACAGAAACAAACCAAAAAGAACTATATATGTCAGTAAGAAATACAAAACAGAGATTCAGTTTGAAGGCTTAATCAAAAGTGTTTCTTTTACCTTCTTGATAGGTTTTGTTTAACAGAATGTTATGCAATGCCAGACTCTCCAAAAGACGGGAATTCTCATCGACTTTTATTTCAAGCTCTTGTTTGCATTGCCTCTTCATCTCAATCGACTGAGACATATTTTCAACGAGGTGACCCATTTTCCTCTCGTCTTCTTCATGAATCTGCGAGATACTTTTCAAATCTCTCTTCTTCCTAACATTCTTCCCAACAATTCCACCTTCATTATAATCATCTTCTCTCGCAACCCATCCATAAAGCTTCCCATCTCTCAAGTGAACACCTTTTTGGAAAGAAAGAGAACTCATTGTCAAGAAATCAAATGACTTTTAAATCAAAACACTAAAAAAAACTCAGAAACAAGCTTTTACCATTCTCCCAATCTCTCTTCCCATGACGGTCTGATTTATAACTCCTTTCGAACTTCATGGCGTTCTCAAATCCTTCAAAATCTTTGGTGAACTCAACCAAAGCAAAACCGCAATGTCCCTTGAAATTCCAAATGGGTTGGACTCTTGTTGGATTAAACCCTTTAAGAGTTAACTCATCACGTAACGTTGAACCGCTTTTGCCCACTCTCCGACCAGATTTTTCAACCTCCGTTGGTATGTTCGCTACAACACCAACCCATGGCCACACAAATTTCTCTCCAGAACAGTCGTTTTTGTTCATCTCTGAGCTCTCCTCCATCTGCGAATCTCCAGAACAGTCGTTGTTGTTCATCTCTGAGCTCTCCTCCATCTGCGAATCTTCAACTGGAAATTTCTGCTTTTGTTGATTCTTCATCTTAGAGCTTCAATAAAGAAGATTTGCAAACGAGATTTCATTTCCACAAACAAATATTCAAACGCAGGGAACATGATATAGTCATATAGAGAAGATCTATGGATTTAAGCTACTGAAAAATCACGTCTTTGAACAACCCAGACTAAAAAAAAAACCAACTTTTTTGGGTTTTATCAGGAAGAAAAACCTTACAAGATGAAGAGAAACTGGAAATCGAAGTAGAAAAACAGAAGGAAATCACTTGATGTGTAGAAAACTCTAAAGACCTAATCTTTTCTCTGTTTTTTCAGGGAAAAAAAACTATCTTTTTTCTTGGTTTTATCAGAGTTAAGAACCAAAATTTCAGGATGGAGAGTAGTTCAATGGTTAATAGTGAAAAATCTAACAAACAAATGCTAGAAATCGGAAAAAAGAAGGTTTTTGTTACCTCAAGAACAAAAAAAAAAATAAAAAAAATGAGAGAGAGAGTATAATAAGCTTACGAAATGAAAAGCAGTGAACTTTTTTGTTTTTGGCCAACGTTCTTCTGCTTAGTTAGTCACAAAAATTGTGTGTGCTTTTTTTTCTGTTTTACTCGCTAAACAGAAGACAGAGCGTCTAAGAAAGACAGAGTACACTCAGTGGCAGCACTGTAAATTATTTTATACAGAGAGGGCAAAAGATAAATAAAAAACCAACAAAACGAGAACCCTTTCGTTTTCACTTTGTCTTTTCAAAGACTTGGGGCACAAGACAAAAACGGAAAGCCTCGGGTGCGTAGAGAAGGTTAGAAGATCAAAAATTACTAAATTAGATGATGAGAGCTCCATGGCCTTTTTTTTTAATATATTTTTATCATTAATGCAGATGATAGATACAATAAAGTGGCTAAAGATGGTACCATAGAAATTTCAAATTTAAGCTACGTTGCAATTATTGTTTGACTTTTGACCCACAAAACCATAGTTCCAACTTCCAACTTCCATCGTTACAATTTTTGCCGATACTAGACAAGCCGGAAAATAGAAATTTCAGTTGATTTTTTCGAAGATTACTTACCTGAATATTGTGAGATGGCAAGAAATTGTCGGTAGCTACATGTTTGTGTTCCATTACTATTAATTATTACATCGGTCACAAACCCATCAAAATTTTACAAAAAAATCACATTTTTTTTTATAAAGAACCAATCTATATATTTAATAGGAAAGTTTTCTCTCCTCTTAGGATGTCCACATAGGCGACACATCAGCGTACACGTCATCATATTTTTTTTTATAAAGAACCAATATATCAAATGAAACATGCAAGGACTCTGGGAAAATTAAAATTTCTCACTAATAATAACCACAATTCCGACTACAAAGCTGGAAAGCATAAAAGTTATGACCAAAGTCACTAAATGTCAAAAAGGTTATCTTTTGGTTATGAAACAAAACCAAGCAATAAACCAGAAATAAAGAGATGATCCGTGAAAAAAATTATTGCGTCTGCCGGGAGTCGAACCCGGGTCTATTGCTTGGAAGGCAATTATCCTAACCGTTGGACTACAGACGCTTCATGCCACAAAATCATTTTCTTCATATCTTAGTCGAGATTGCGTTGTCTTGCTTTGCCATGCTTTGCATTCAAGCCATTTTCTTCATGAGCCATGTCAAGCATTTAGTTCTTGAAAAGGGCATTAAGAGAATATAAAAGGTAAAAGACTTTGGAACAGAGAATAGGTCCATATCAAAGTGTACTAGAAGAATAGCTTCGTTACCACATCAGTCTCATTCTATGGGCCATCACGTGCCCAAACGCCAATTATCATATTCTTCCAGAAAAATGGCAAAAGAATTATAGTACACGTAACTTATATCACCTGATGAAGAAAAAGACTAAACCCAACAACATGCAATGAAGTAACCCTAACATCTCTTTTATCTTACAATAGATGCAACGACACAAAAACGCCACCATGTCATCATTGTCTTCAAAATGACAGTTTACTAGGGTTTTGGGTCGTGATAAAGGTAAATGCAGTGCTCCAGTCTCGTCTCACTGAGTCTTGAACCTTGTCATCTCCAATAACAGGTGTCCAAGCTTCTTCTCCTGCGTTTGCCATAGACCAACTTACCTTCTCTGGTGGATTGTCAAAATCAAAGTTCAATGGCGGAGGTGGCGGAGGTGACGGCGGTGTTGGCTCTTTAGCTTTTCTGCTGGATCTACTGCTTCTTTGGCCTTCCACATGCTGCAAAACAAAAGATTCATTATGTATCACGGATTCACGGGTTTGAAACAGCAGTAAAAGGTTTAAACTTTAAGCATCTTAACTCACGTCTGAATGGGAATCTGTTTTCTCTGCTTTCTTGGCACCCTTTTTAGAGGTTCCATGTTCTAAGTAGTACAGTACCTCAGTCCTGGACCGAAACCTACGGCCTGTAATTGGTTCGTAGTAGTACTGCAAATACCAGATAAGACAGTGTTACAAGTCTACATATCAATATATACACATGACACATTTCCATCAGAGTATAAGAAATCACCAATAACTTCATCTCCTCAATCACACAATACTAACCAAACCGAATCATTTAAATCCACCAAATCAATCAAACTAACACTAAATCAAACTGAAAAAATGTAAGATTAGGTAACTATTTCTTAACGCCTTAGCCCAATACACCATTAACTAAGCAGAACCAAGCACATCATTTTACTCAACATTACACTTCACACTACTTAAAAGCCAAGATTTTCTTCATGGATTCTAAATCCAATACCCCCAATAACATCAATTTCTCTAAAGAACATTGTAGCAGCGACGAATCCAAATCATATACCAAAGAGAAGAACAGCAAACAAAGAATCCCCAAGATTTCGATTTCAAACAACAACGTAGCTAAAACTTTATAAAGAAAGCAGTATAGAGATGAGGTTTTACCTTATCCACCGAACCAGCTGTAGCACCGGAGGTTCGAACCTTATCTTCAACTCTCCAACCAGGAGGCAACCAATTATCCCCAGGCGCCGCACGTTTTCTTGACTTCGATTCCGCCTGCGGACCCGAGCTATCCGGCGATGGACTCACCTGATCAGTACCGTTTGCCATCCCGGTGCGTACGCTCTCTCCCGAACCAGATACTCCGATTCCTCCCTGAATCGGTCGCCGTTTCGCACTACTGTCTAGGGCTCCGTCACCGGCGGAGGAGATGAAGGTTCCGGAGGCGAGAAGTGGATCGGGAGGAAAATCGCCGGTCAAAGAATTTGACATACGAATTAGGGATTGATGGATCGTCGTTACCAATGAGCAATGAGATTGCAACGGCAGCGATCTCGAGAAAGTATCTTTGAAATGGATTTTCTTCTATTTCTGGGATTTTGCAATTCGGTTTGGTTGAACCGAAATCGAATAAAGAAATTGAAATTGGGTTAACAATCAACCTAGGTTCTTTTTGCGGGGAAAAAGTAAAAATACAAATAAACGTAGGTTAATATCCGTATACTACGCCAACTACATGTTGAACTGTACTTATTCCATATCAAATTTTTGTTTCTTGTTTATAAATAAATATAAACACTTTTTAAGCTATTTTCCGATGTTCTTTTGTCACAGAAAAATGTTATCTTTAAGAAAAGTTTTAATAAAAATAAATTTAAGTTATAAATAGAGAATATTAGAATTAAATAAAAACGCTTATAGTACAATGGGAGTGGAAATTCTTGAAAGAAATAGTTGAAAAATTAACAGAGAAAGACTATTCAAAAAGAAGATAAAAGAGACAATTTGGGTGAAGAAATATGCTGAAAAACAATGTGGCATTTCGTAGTAGGCTGTAAGAATTTTTTTTAACCGTTTATCTTTTACTTTTTACTTCTGTCTTCTTTTGGTGACTTGAGGAACTGTGATTAGAAGCACTTCCTATGCACAATTGATGGTCCAGATTCATCGTACTCTGCTTTCGCAATCCACATCTATAATTTTTCAGACACAAAACATTAATATTTATATCAAAGACATATAATGTTATATTAAGATTAAGCACAGAATGTTTAGATTATATTTTCACCTGCTGGAAAGTGCTGAGTGATGCCAATATAGAGCCACCGATCCAAACACTGTACTTCCTCTCCGGTGGAGCCACGACCTTAATCTTCATACTACTTGGAGCCAAGGCCGTAATCTCTTTGCTCATTCTATCACCAATCCCACCAAACATTGTGGTTCCACCACTTAGCACAATGTTGCCATACAAGTCTTTCCTAATATCCACATCACATTTCATGATAGAGTTATATGTGGTTTCATGGATTCCTGGATTTTCCATTCCGATCATTGATGGTTGAAACAGAACCTCCGGGCACCGGAACCGCTCTGCTCCAATGGTTATCACTTGTCCGTCCGGAAGCTCGAAGCTTTTCTCAACGGACGAGCTTGTTTTGGAAGTCTCTAGCTCTTGCTCGAAGTCTAGAGCAATGTAAGAGAGTTTCTCTTTCATGTCTCTAACGATTTCACGCTCAGCAGTTGTGGTGAAGGAGTAGCCACGCTCTGTCAGGATTTTCATGAGGTGGTCCGTGAGGTCACGACCTGCTAGGTCAAGACGTAGGATCGCGTGTGGAAGAGCGTAACCCTCGTAGATTGGTACCGTGTGGCTCACACCATCTCCAGAGTCCAAAACAATACCTAACCAACCATTTGCGAACGGACCAATCAGGGTTGTCCACAAAAGTATAACCGAACTAAATTGAAATTCGTAAAATACTTAAGTGTGTGTTACTGACCAGTTGTACGGCCACTGGCATAGAGTGAGAGAACGGCTTGAATGGCAACATACATAGCAGGAGTGTTGAACGTCTCAAACATGATCTGAGTCATCTTCTCACGGTTAGCTTTCGGGTTAAGAGGAGCCTCGGTTAAGAGAACCGGATGTTCTTCAGGGGCTACACGAAGCTCATTGTAGAAAGTGTGATGCCAAATCTTCTCCATGTCATCCCAATTATTAACAATTCCATGCTCAATCGGGTATTTGAGAGTCAATATACCACGTTTTGACTGAGCCTCGTCTCCAACATAAGCATCCTTTTGTCCCATCCCAACCATCACACCCGTGTGGCGTGGACGCCCGACAATGCTTGGGAAAACCGCTCTTGGTGCATCGTCACCCGCAAATCCGGCCTAAAAGTAACCCGAGAGAGATTTGAGTTTATATAGTTGAGTATTTTATGGCATAGTGTCTTATGTGACATAAATAGCATTAAGAGAGAAACTATACCTTAACCATTCCAGTTCCATTATCACAAACAAGCGGTTGAATGTCTTCACCGTCCGCCATTCTTCAATCTCTATCTGAATATGAATCAACACCAGTAACAAAACAATCACAATAACCAATGGTGTAACGAAATCTTGAACAACTGACCGTTAAATTCTCAAAAATGTTTTACAGTATCAAATTGATGGCCAGATTATTTGTCTTGACCAGTCTGTGACAAAATCGTCGCCTAATAAATCTATTATCATAAATTTCAGTAAATGTTATTAAATCCACAACATTCAATGATCTTTAATTCATTATCAATCATTCATACCACGAAAACGACAGTGCAGGAGTACAATTTTCCAAGAACGAGCCATTTTTAAATGAAAATGGCCTAACACATTCAAGTTGATTATACTAAAATTTATGAGATACTTTTTCTTGTCATTTTTCCATGTAAATAAATCGAAATCGTTACCAAGAAACAATGAAAAATGGTAATCACCTGGAGAATTTAACGAAGAACAAAAAGAGAAATCGGATCCTGAAACGCCCCGCCCTGAATGGGTTCAAAATTTCTGCAAAAACTAAAGGAGCTTTGCTTTATATCGTTCGACTACAAACAGATCGTGGCCGTTAGTCTCCGCTAAAGCCTAAATCTAAGAGGGTGATGACATGTGTCCCACCTATTTTTGGGTACGTGAAAGCTCAACCTGACCGAAAATCACGGTTTTGGTCATGGTTCGCCGGAAGAATCGTTATTGAATTGGGCTTTTGAAATATGGATCATTGAACGTTTTATAAATCTGATCCTTGTAGTTTGTTAGTATTAAAAATTGGATTTCAGATAATTAATTATATATAAACGAAGTTTTTTTTTAATTTTATGTGTAGATTTGTATTTATGAGAGGTTATATGTTTTTAAAATTTAAACGTGAAACATGAAACACAAATAAAACAATTATGTTTTAGAAACAAATATGATCATCTTAGTAGGTGATCTACGCATTTTGTTGGTTGATTCAAGACTCTCGAGAGTGTTGCACATAAACATAGATAAGCAAATATAAAGTTAAATGAAAAATTGCATATTTGTTTACTAGGATTAGGAACTTATCTTTATGTATTTTTCAACCACTACTTTTTTAAATATTGAGTGCCTCTCTGAACTCTTTAACCCCACTCCAGAAGAAATATGCCGATTTTTTTATGTCTATTAATGAAATCCCGAGTATCATACCCAATCCTCAAGAGAGTTAAAGAATTCAACATAGAGAAAAAGTAAGATTATAAAAATTTATAACAGAATAAAAGTATAAAACTAATAATTTAGGGGGAGACATGGGTATTTGCAGAAAAAGGTGGGCGGAGATTGAGAAAATGGTGTAATGATGATAGGAGGTGGGGAAGCAACATAATTAAGCATGAGCATGAGATGTAATTATTTTGTATGAGAGTGTGTCTTCTGTATTTCTTATTAATAAACGATTGGTTACATGGTGTTCAAAAAAAAAAAAAAAACGATTGGTTACATAATAGCGGTACGTACCAATGAAATTTATAACGTAATTTAGTTGATACTCGTTTAGTATATATTTTCTACTAACAATTTTAACAATTGTCTTTTATCTAAATAATTTTTTTTGCTGTTTACTTGTTTAGCTAATTCAATCTTGTATCTTATTATATAAAGTAGGGTTTTCGAAGTTCGCAACTCGCGTGATTTTGACACATGTCGATTCTAACGTTATGGGCAGGGTCTTAACAGAAAAAAAATTCTGTTAAATGGGCATCTTAATGGGCAGGGTCTTAATGGACATGGTCTAAATGGGCAGGGTCTTAATGGACAGAGTCTTAATGGGCAGGGTCTAACAGAAAAAAGTTTATGTTAAATGGGCAGGGTCTTAATGGGCTGATATTGCGGACTTAGTGGGCAGGGTCTTAGTGGGCAGGGTCTTAATGGGCAAAGTCTTAATAGGCAGGGTCTTAATGGGTAGGGTCTTAATGGGCAGGATCTAAATGGGCAGGGTCTTAATGGCAGGGTCTTAATGAGCAGGGTCTTAATGGGCAGGGTCTTAATGGACAGGGTCTTAATGGGCTGATATTGCGGACTTAGTGAGCAGGGTCTTAATGGGCAAAGTCTTAATAGGTAGAGTCTTAATGGGTAGGGTCTTAATGGCAGGGTCTTAATGGGCAGGGTCTTAATGGACAGGGTCTTAATGGACAGGGTCTTAACAGAAAAAAGTTTCTGTTAAATGGGCAGGGTCTAAATGGGCAGGGTCTTAATGGGCAGGGTCTAAATAGGTAGGGTCTTAATAGGCAGGGTTATAATGGGCAGGGTCTTAATGGGCAGGGTCTTAATGGTCATAGTCTTAACAGAAAAAAGTTTCTTAATGGGCATGATCTTAACAAAAATTATGTCTATATATAAAAAGAGAATGTAACAAATAAAAATTAATAAACGATAACATAAAAACTAAAATAAATAAAAAATAAAATTCTCGCGCCTCGCAACGAATACTTTTGTTATAAATTAGAGTATAGTAAGTGTTTTTTATGTTTTCGCATCATAAAATAATGGGGTTGGATTTGAACTAAAATGAAAAATAGGGGTTCTGGAACAAATCTCGAGAATAAGAAACTTAGGATGCGGTGAAACCCAAGCAATCTCAAATGGACCCCGCACACCCCAGCATGGAGACATATTTGACATCTTTCGAATTATAATTTCCATAAATTATTATTTTTTTATTTTATTTTATTTTTTATAACCTTGGGAATTTTAAAAGCTTTTGAAACCCAAAGATTAATCTCACGAGACCCACGAGAAATCCACATTGTCTTACCACTTAAGGCGTCTCCGGATAGCTAAAGGGATTCGAACCCAAGACGAAAACTCTAGCTGGAGCCCCTTTACCACTAGGCCAAAGACCCTTGGTTAAATAAATTATTAATTTTACAAAACAAAATTATTAAAACCACAATATTTCCATAAATTATTTTACAAACAAAAAAATCCATGGTTCAATATTTTTTACATACCTTATTGATACTAGCTGGATGAGCTATATATATTGTATGGTTGTATACCGTCTTTGTTTTGGCCGACAAAAATTTATTAATCTAAGAGTGTTATGATATTGGTACTGGAATTAGCGACACCAATACAAATTTCAGAATTTCTAAAACTTAAAACAGTTTTTTTTGTAAAATAATTAATACATTTGGTTTACTATTTTTTTTTTAATGTATTTCTATAGAATTTCCGATCCGGACATATGCATAGAAGGGGAGTAGTTAAAAAACAACAACATTATGAAAAATGAGTAAATGACCAAAAAAAAAAAAAAAAAAAAAAAAAACGACCAAAANCGTACCAAATCTACAACCTCTTCGAACCCATATATATCAGTGTCAAAGAAGGAATCCTAGGAATCAGTCTTACGACTTTTTACAAGAAACCTTAGACTAGCCAAATCCAACGATTTATGTATATTTTAATTTTTAACAAATCAAGTAATAATTTGTATCATATCATTGTAAAATAAACGTTAGCTAGACATTATAATCTACCTAACTAAAACCCCTGTTACGATCGATCGTTGTTATTATTTGAGTGTGAATCGTGCGAGCATCTACGTATAACTTGTAAACTTGAATCAGTGTTAATAATAAGTAAAAACAAAGAGTTACATCATGATCATATGAAAGCTAAACTAATTAAGAAGAATATAAGATCAAAGATGGTAAAAGTGGATATAAAGCTTTAAAAAGTAATAGATTCCACAGAAGGAAGCAGTAGATCTTAGTTAATCACGTGACTTGATTTTGATTAATGAAAAGTAAGTATACGAGTCACATGAGCTTTATTATAAAAAATCAAATCCAAACTATATGGTGGTCAATATATAACAATGTAATTATTTTTTTCAAATAGTATTACAGGTTTTATATGACAAATTTATTATCGAAGTACACGGTAACACGGCTACTATTTTGTTTATTTGAATTGAATTAATATGTTATCATGTATAAATAAATTATTGTTATATTCAAAGGTCATTACGTATTTTACGACAAATTATTTAGTTATAGTCTAAAACTTTGTTTAACTCATCAGCCACATGGAGGAGACTGTATTAGGTAAGTTTCTTGCAATTGAGATAATGTGACATGTATTCTGCTTTAAAAGAGATCATTTACGTCGATTAGTCCACCACAAATCAATAAACAAACAGGTAAATAAAATATATATTTGATTTTTGAATGATTAATAATACTAGGAAAATGGTTAAAAACTAAAAGAAGTGATTTAGCAATGTTAATTTTGAATATTCGGTACTTTTAATAGTGATATACTTATTTTATCTATAAAGACGATAAAAAGTGAAAAGACATGAATCTGACTATCTGAGTATATATGGAGAAAGAACGATTTATTTATGGCTAAAGTTTTGACAATTACTATATAAAGAGATAAGAGATTATAACCAAAGAGACAATGATCTTTCTATAAAAATATAATTAATTATATTTGTGTGGTTTATATATAAATGCAGAAAGATATTCATATGTGTTTTTGCATTGGATCCCTCGCACAAAGTGGGTTTTCATTTCAATTTCTCTGTTTCAGGACCCACATAGTTTTATATAAAATTATGCTAATGCTTATATTATAGTATATAAGTTTATAATGATGATTGGTGAATACATATTATAACATTGCAGTCGAAATACATTGAACTTGCGTGCTTGAAAACAAAGTAATTAAACCTTAATCTGTTCAATTTCAAGCGAATATTCAAAATATTAAACCCTGGATCCTTTTCAAATTTGGTATTCCATAATTCGTTTTGTATGTTTACACACAAGCTTACCTCACAATGTTACGTGGTTCCGTGTATTCCAACCAACTCCGACACTCTATTTTTGAGACTGCATCTTGAACACATCTTTTATCTTTGGCATGCATGAATATACTCTTTTGTAATTTTTTTTTTTTTTTTGAGAAAACTCTTTTGTAAAATTGTTATTACGGCTCAAGAAACCTCTTAAAGCCGATTTGTTACAATTTTAATATTAATTAGAAAAAAAAAAACAAGTAGATCTTCAATTTTTTATCCTATAATTCATCCAATGATATAGTTACAGATTTTTTTTTTTTTTAAATGATTTTCTTATAGAATATTAATAAGCTACACTCCTACTTTTTATTTGTGACAACTAATAAAACATTGAGTAAAGATGTTAATTTTTTTTTAAATCTAAAATATATTTCTTTTGGGCATGGTTTATCATTCTGATTTAGTCTGGAAAATAATGAGTTCAAAAAACCCATATACTATAGACACAATATAATATGACCGAGTGAGTGGGTGAGGATTATTTTTTCTTTTTTTCTTTTTTTCTTTTTTTCTTAAGTTCATTTTTAGAAAATTTATTTAATAGAGTCCTTCTCATTTTACGGTCTGCATGCCTCGCTCCCTTGTCCATTTAGTGGTGATCGTCGCTCTTTGTTAAATATCAATCGCGCACACACACACACACAAAGTATCAAACATACACTCGCACAAATATCTCAGTTTCAATTTCTCTGCTCGTTATTTACATCATATATATGTACAATAATATAAACACAGTAATTAACATACGCGTATATATACCTTAATATATATATATTGAGAGATCTTGTTGTCGTTTCTCAGATCATAGGCATATAAATATTTGTCTTTAATTCTACGATCTCTTTTTCCTGTTTTCTCTCCCTGTTTGTGATAAGATGTCAAACATTAAGATTTTTCATTTATTCCCTGATGACAAAGATATCGCAGCCATGCAACAACCGGAGAGTCTCCTAATTCCATCAAAACCCGACACTCCAGATTCATCATTATGTCCACTTTATCAAGAAAATCAATCTAAAAGACAACGAAACCACCAACAACAAGATCAAGAACAAGAGGAAGAACAAGAAAAACTCCAAGATGGATCGAGAGGAAAACGAAAATGGGAATGTGATGATGAAGCCTCTCGTGTAGAGATCACAGAGACGCCGAAAAAATCGAAAAGTGTGTCTTATTGTCCTCCTCGGCCACCGAGAAAGCCAAAAGCTACTCCGGCGATGAAACGGAGAGCCATGTGGGTAAAGAGATCGGTGGTTTTTTTAGATGTAGCTAGAGAGGTCGAATCCATGTTTCCTCCGTCTGTTCTTCAAGATTTTGGTAAAAAGATCAAGAAAGCTAGATCTTAATCGATATTCTATTCTATAGGCTTGATTTATTTTTCACGTTTTTCCTGTTTGCGGTATCTATAAGTTTATTATACGCTATAGTATTGTGTTTATATATTATAAAGGAAACCAAAAGTTTAGTGTTCTTGATGTGATTATATGAGATTAAATGTTTCGCAAACAAAAGTTTAGTGTTTTTATCAAACTAATATGAAATCAAATTCCGTTTGTTTTTGACACATTTTCGGAAATAATATTGAGAGAGCCAGATCTTGATCTTTGTTCTATACGCATATAATTACATTGCATGAATGTATTGTCCATATAACTTTGCCGTATTCGTTTTGGATGATGATGCCTAATTTTTTGACGTTCATATAGGATCCAATTGTTCATTTACATTTAGTTACATGTTATTATACTTTTTTTAAGGTTATTATATAGTTAACATTTAACCAAAAAATAACTATATACTCTCTCATATAATTCTAGAAAAATTGATATATATTTACTATTTTCTATGTAAAATTTAGTATTTCCTAGTTTTTTTTTTTTTTTTTTTTTTTCCCCCAAAATAAAAATTTTTTNTAATAGGAAATACATTACAATCTTTGGTTCATAATATTTCCTAGTTTATTTGTAATATTTAGGTCTATATAGCATCATTACCAAAAGAAAGAAAAAATCTACAAAACTTATAAGTAACAATTTACATCAAACAGGATGAGTTAAGATCTACGGTTGTTTCTTCACGTTTTCTACTTCTCGTTTGTTTTCCTTTTTTTTTTTTTTTTTTTTTTTTAATAATCGGGGGATCCTAAGCTAAATGTCCANTTAATAATCGGAGGATCCTAAGCTAAATGTCCACAAAACCATGGATATGGTTAATCTATCTCAATCAAGAAGTTGACTTTTTGGCTGTCTTGGGGGTTAGGGAACTTTAATATTATTGAATCTTGAACATTTTCAGTGTATTTGACTTTTGTCCCCCTACAAAAGCAAACATGCGTTCGTGTTGATCATCCCCACACATCCTATTCGATCTTACCAAAATATTCCGCTCTCGAGGTAAATCACATATATAATTCTATATGACTTTATATCTAGAAAACGCACTTGATATTTATATTCAACAGTGTTAAATAACGTAATTTTTCAAGTTGCTACCAAATTTTAGACTTATATAAATTATTTAAAATTGTCTTTATTGCGTAGGAAAATATAAGCGTCTATCGTTCTATAACAGTTTTTCACCAAATGCGCATGATTTATCTTCTGGTCCTTTCCTGTACTTTTTTTAATTGCAATTTGTATACATTTTTCGTAATAGAATCTCAACGACTTTTGAAAGTGATATTTTCTCATTGATAAGCCCAGCGATTACATAAGCGTCTCTAGTCTCTACAATCTACATCATGATTCGTGAAGTATGTGGACTAGAATTTCAAGTTCTATTTCTCTCCGTCTCTTTTTCCTTTGTAAATGGCTAAATGCTAACCAAAAACGAAATCGATGATCGTGAAGTACGCTAATTTCTACTTATGCTATTTGTTAGAGAATTCTACTTAAGGAATTTTGAAACATTCGTCTCTAACGGATTGGAAAATGTGAAAATGCAACATACAAACTCAGCGGTGAAATGAACAGAGCATATTCTAGCCCAAGTCATTTCAATGAAAAACAAGAACACTTCAAAACCAACAATACAAAGAACTCCTAACTCCAAACTCAACAATCCATAGTACAATACATCACCAACAAGAAAATACGAAATTATATTTTACATTAAAAAGAAGAGAGATTGGGTCAAATAAATAATTATGATCGACCTTCAATTTGTTTTTGGTCTTTGACCGTTAGAAAACAAAATAACGTAGTCAACTTTCTCATAACAAAAACAAAATAAACAAAATAACGATTCATAATTTTTTCAGATCAAATATTAAAACACATTAAGTTAAAAGAACTTTCCAACAAATCTTCTGATATATTATTTCTTTTAATTCAATAACATGTATTTTATAAGGTTGAAATTCTAAATAAATCTATCTAGTTTATATGTCAATTAAATGTTTCATCAAAAATACTATTTTGCAAAGTCTGTTTTCTCTCGGGCGTGATAATCGAGGAAGCTTA
>OVAQ01000750.1:525-25669 GCA_900406345.1 Erysimum cheiri
CTTACGGTGTACCCATTTACGCCGCCGACTGGATTCCGGATGTAGCTGTTAGATCAAAAATAGCTATGGATCAGGAGAATTCTGAAGATGGCGAATCGTCGTCTTCGGTTTCCTCGTCCAGGAGCTACATCGTTTTGACCGGCGGAGGCGGAGAGGGACGAAGCGGAATCCCAAATGTAATATTAATCTGTCGTGTTTATCTCGATACCAATTCTCTCTCGGACCAACTCGTAGTATTCCACTAGAATTGGAGCGTTCTCTTTGGAAAGCATATGAGCTTGAAGTTTCTGTATACAAAGTCGTAATGCATGAGAGTNACGGTGTGAGTTTGACGTTAATTGTTGATGACGTGTCAGACTCTTTGGTTGGGACGTGGTAATAANCAAGGGACGTGGTAATAAGTGATGTTCTCTTGATACACAGACTCTTTGGTTGGGATAACATTAGACTTGACAAACACGTCCATTTTCTCAGTCCTTTTTGCAATACTTACTTATATTTGTTTCTCCTCTTCTCACAGATTGCTGAATCAAGAAAGATATATGTCTATGAGAGATAAGAAGTGAAGCTATTAGAAGGATCAGTTGAGNCAGTATATTTGTTTCTCCTCTTCCCACAGATTGCTGAATCAGTTCTCACCATCTTTCCTATATAACAGCTTATTTTAATCGATGTATTTAATTTTCTGACGGAGGCGTATCTCAATAGGTTAACGTTGTCAAAGGTGAAGCTGAACGACATCGTCTGCAAAGGGAGGAGCTGGAAATGGAGCTTCATCCCATATGCCAACAGATGGAAAGTGCTAGAAATGCTGATCGGGAAATGAAAAGGTTAGAAAAAAATAAGCAACCTAAATATGTATATGATTAAAACAACTCAATTGTTATTTTGTGTGGTCAAAGAATTTTAGATGAAAAGCATATGGATCTTGTCCTATTAACTATTTTTTTCCTTGTCCATGTTGTGTAGTTTTTACATCTTCTCGGCTTCTGTAACGAAAAATAAAAAAGTTATCTTTAATCTATGTGGAACCTGGTTGCATCATTCATTGTCTTGTTGTTCCTCTACGATAGTAGAAACCAGTAAATGGTAACTGAAAGTCAATTAATGACCTTTTTATCTTTCTTCCACCTCTTTTTACAGTCATTCTTGGATAGTCATCAAATATCGAAGATAACAGAGATGCTTCAACTTAATAGGTCAGATTCACGAGAAAGGGTAATTTACTTTGAATAGAACTCCAGGAAGAAAGATTAATAAGTTTGTGATAAAAATCAAACATCTCATGACTGAAATTTTATGTATATAGGATCTTCAAGTCTCTCATCTCAATCAGCAACTCAATGAATACAATGAGGAAAGGCAAGGGTAAGCAAGTGATGCACTCTGTCAAATCTTCAATAACAGAAATATGGATTGGGGCCACTTCCAGATGGTTTATCATAGTTTCTTCTACATATCTCGATGCAGATGGATAGCAGAAATAGAAGGAAAGCAGACAGATTTAGTTACTGTGCAGATTAAACTCGAGGGACATCGGCAGCATGATCAGCTGCTTAAGAAAGAGAATGAATTACTAAAGGTTGGAAAATTAGGCGCCATTTTTATTTGACTGTTACACATTATACAAAATATTATAGTCGCTATCTTAATCTTCTTACTTTCAACAGAAGGAGAATGTTAGTCATAAAATAAAAGTGATGGAACTTGAAGGAGAAGTGAAGAAGCTATCGTCCCATCAAAACCCTAAGTGGAGAAATCTTGATCAAGCTCGAATCAAGGCAAAAAATCTCTAACTTCCAATACTTCTCTGTGTGTTTATTTAATTACTCTTCTCTATTATCGTACTTATTACCCTTTTCGTTGGTTTCATATACAACAGGAAGAAAACAATGTGTTGAAACTTCAGCTTGATGAACTCAATTTGAAGTTACGGCGAGCAAATGTGAGTATTTCTCATGCCAAAGAAGAGCTTGCTTGGTACCGAACGTCTTCAGGAAAGAACCTACACTCAAACATTGACAAGACGCATCAGTTAAGTGCCAAACTGAATGAAACCGAAGAGGATAGTATGCAAGCTTGCTCATAAGCTATTAGGTCTCTGCACCAGTATCCTAAAGGTAAGAGAAAAACAATCATAGTTTTTCGCTGTAAGAAGCTCTGCAATTCCGATGATCTTACACTCCAAAACAGTATGTTAACATCATTGCATTCTAAAAATCCTTGTGTGAACTCAATTTGATTCAGGCAGCAGGTATAACAGAAGAAGACATTACAGACATAAACACTGAAGTTGCTGAAAAGGCACTTGAACTGCTCAAGACAAAACTTGGTTGGTTTACTTGAAAGTGAACTAAACCTCTTTAGATTAAAGGTAAAATATATATCCATTTGAAGCTTCATGTCCGTAGCTTTTCACAAATAAGTTTTAAGAGAGGCTTGTAAAAAATATTGATGCAGGGAATAGCAAAGAGCAGAAGAAGTAGGAATCCTGAGAGAAAGATGCCTTCAATGCCTTCGCCTCGAAGATCATGGAGCCAGAGTCCAAAAAAGATGTATCATGTTCCTTTTTTCTTTTCTTTTGACATGTGAAAGGACGATGTGCATGTTTATGATTGAAAAATCAGTCAAGTGTAAATTTTATGAGTGTTTTTATGTAGTTGTTATACTTAATTGGTAAATGTAATTATACAGGAGGAGACAGTAAAGCTTGCTCGAGTGTGGTAATATTTATTAGCAATTGCAAGTAGTAACTTGGCGAGCAAATGTGAGTAACATGTGCTTGGATCCTTTATCATTGAGTATAACATGTTTCCAAGTTTTCTTTACATTGATTCTAAGTTTTCAGCTCCATATGACCCGTCTTCTTGGTTTACTGGTTACTATGTTAGCGTACGTATGAGAATGATAGCTTTCATCATGTTTGTTTAATCTTCGTTTGATTCTCTGTAGATTTTTCTACTAGATATTTAATGTTCAGGGATAATAACAACACTTCCAACTCCTCTCTAAATTCACAAATAGGTACGTTCACTCTTTGTTTCCCATATATGATTGACAAGTAGAGAGAGCTATTATCCAAAAAAGTCATAGGTGTTGAGAGTGATAATGAATCATGTGGTTTCTCCTCGCTAATGTATATGACCAAGTTTTTTTTTTAGGATTGTAAGAAGATTTTTCCCTCTGCTTTGTCTTTGGGAGTATCGATCTCTTGGTTCTGTTAACCGATTACTACGTCGTCGCGGTTAAGTTCTCTCTGTTTAGATTTATTTCTATCTGCTATTTTAAATGATGATAATGTCGATGGTTTCTGGCTTTGATGCACAACAAGAGTCACTCGATAACTCCATCGAGATTTCCTATATGGTTAGATGTATTTTCGTTGTTGTTGTTGTTTTTAGGCCCTTTGCTGCCACCCACCAGAGTTCTCTATACCAACTACTAACTTCTTCAAAATCTTGTCTTTCAAGTTTGGTTGATTTTATCATAAGTTTCTTGGCGCTTCATTGAACAAATGATCTCCCAGGATCCATGATACCGGTATCAAGGTAGTTGGAACTGTGGTTTTTTATTTGGGGTTGAATTGAGTGTTGCAGGATCATTGTAAAGTCCTTCAATCGAATTCTCAGATGCCAAAGATAATGAAATTGGCTCCAACCTCGTCCGCCTTTCTCTGGTTCCTTCTCCTTTTCGCTCCTCATTTTTATTGCCAATTTTGTGTTTTCTCCTCTCCTTTCGGACAAAAACCTGGTTCTTTCAGTAATGGAGTTGGAGTCGGAGTTGCGTTTGCTTATTTTTCAGTAGTGGCATCCAGATAACTTAGAGACGAAAGGGTTCCGCTACGTCTAGGTTTCAAGAAATCAACGAGGCTTATCAAGGTTTAGTTCCCTTTTCTCTCTCAACAACATGTAGTCTGTGACATACTCTTCTGTATAACAACAGTTCCTTGCTGAATTAGGCTTCGAAGTTGTAAGTTTAGAAATGGATAATTAAACAAAAATATGTATGATTGAAGAAGAAGGTTTACTTGTTTAGGGGAAAGGAATCACATTTGAGCGATATGTTTTTTTTTATTGGTTTCTAATGAATTTTGACAGAAAAAGGATGTGGCACATCTACGAGCACAACATGTTAGAAGAGAGTTACTGTTTCTTTCATTCGGGAGAGAGAGAGAGATAGCGATTTTGTTTCAAAGATTTCATAAATCCCCATTGTTTGTTGCAGGAACTGTTATACAGGTACAAAGAGCTCATATTTACCTGCAATCGCCTTGGGATGAAGTTTCTTCTTTGCTAGATGCAAAACTAAGGTAAGGTGATCTAATGTCTTTACTTGCAATATTATCTATTTAGATCTATTCCAACTTACAAAAGATTTATCCAAAATTTGTGCTTCATGTTTTACAAAATACATCTAAAGTGGCATTTGAATACATGTAAGAAATTCTTCAATTTCATTATATCTTATGGAAGTTTTCCTCCAGAAAAATATGTAACAACACTTGTCTTATTTCCATATTTACAACTTTTTTTTTGCGCTGTTTGTGACCTCAGTACATGTGATGGTGAGATATGAACAATATTCAACAACAAAGAAAAGGTTGGTGACTGAGGTTAATAGTAAATATGTACAATATTTTTTCAAAGTCTTTCGAAACAATCTCTAGCACAATCCAGTGTAATTTTCATTTGTAATTAGGGATTCTTAGAGATGCTTTACGCCGGCTTGCAAGGTGGCTGAGTGTGTAAATGCCATTATGATGAAGATAACAAGAAGCCATTACCCACAAGAAAAAACATAAATTTCATAATCAGAAATCTTTCTAACTGCTCGAGTAAATGGACGATCCTAAAAACCTGATCAAAATCATTTACCCACAATTAGAATTCTTACCAAAGCTAACAAAATGGTGAAAACAAATAGCAGGACTTGTATTGCACTGCACGAGCTTAAATAAGGCGTTTCTTGAGTATGTGGAAAAAAAAAATCTCGAACAAGACAACAATAGGGATTGACTGTAATAAATTGGGAGGGAACAAAGTAGTGTCTAGGTTTACCTTGAAGATAAGCTTGAGAAAGAGGGTTTATTACTGAGATCTGAATTCTTCAAGTACTTAACGTTTTAGCATCTCTTTGATTATTCTTTTTTTTTGTCCCGTTTGTCCCCTAGCCATTTGCTTGTTTTATCGTATCAAGACGAGGATCGACATTGCAATGTTTATACGTTATGACTATATTTTATTTAAACAATAGACTTTCTTAACAAAATCATATACTAACCAAATTAAACAACGTGTAAGGGATTAGTATTCTACAACGCTACCTAAATACACACAAAACGAACACAATAAAAACCAAACCATTTAACACAAAACTTTTAAAATTTTTTAAAGAACAGCGCGGACTGTTCACCTAGTAATATTATAAAAAAAGAAAGAAAAGTAGATATCGGCCAAAATGAATATTATAACGAGAGAGCGTCCCATTTTCTAATTTCAAACTCTGCTAGTTGGAGTACTAAAAACTCACTGAATTATTCAGATACTATTTATTAGTTGAATTTGAGAAATTAAAAGAGAAGTTACAGAGGTGAGATGATCCCACATCTTTATTATGTGCTGAGAATTACAAATTAATACATACGCACACAAACAAACATATAAAAAGATCCTCTGACCATCCTCTGGTTCTGGGAGAAGAGGAACAAAGGCTCTCTGATTAGCCGTAGCAGCGGATAGGGTCCTTGCAGCTCTTTGCAGGGGATTGCGCGTTGCCGTACCTCCCGCCTTTGACGAGGTATTGCTGATGGTATTCTTCAGCTTTGTAGAATTTCTTTGCCGGTAAGATCTCAGTCACAATCTTATCCTCAAGTTTTGTCTGCTGTTTCTCTAGAGACTCACGTGCTAGTTTCTCTTGCTCGGGTGTGTAGAAGTATATACCTGATCGGTATTGTGCTCCCACAAGTTTTCCCTGCAACACATTTAAAGATCGGTTAGGAATTGAACTTTGTCATAGAGAAATGAATGCAATTCCCAGAGAAAAGTCAAGGACAAGAAGAATGATGGCTAATAAGTATCACATTTACTATGAAAGATTGAAAGCTATAATTGATTTGAGGACAAGCTGAAGTTCAGGACAAGAACACAAACTCTGTTTAAGCATTACCATACCAACCATAAGATGCAAATATTTGACAAGAAGATTCCAGCAAAAGAGTCAACAGAAAGTCAGCATTCTTGAAAGTTTCCAATGAAACTATCTACTGAAATTAGAAAAGCCAATTTTTGACAGGAGAAGCCATTGGATCAAACAGAGCAAGAATCAAAAACTAACATAGATCCTCTTGATATGAAAGCAAATTAATAGAAAAAACGAACAAAACCAGCAAAAAAAAACAATACCTGACGATTCAAGGTGGTAGGATCATGCCTAGACCAGAACAAATCAAGAAGCGTCTCATAGGTACACTCCTTGGGATCATACTGAACCCTAACAACCTCTGCATGATTCGTGGTGTTCGTGCAGACATCTTCGTAAGACGGATTGTGAGAGATCCCCTGAGTGTAACCAACCTCAGTTACGGTCACGCCAGGGACCCTCTGGAAAGCAAGCTCCACTCCCCAGAAACAACCAGCGGCGAATTCAGCAAACTCGCTTCCCGGCGCCGGAACATCAGTATCGGGCTCCTGAGCTACCGGAGAAGGAACAATCGCAGGTTTCTCTACTAATTGAGGCTCCTCCTGAGCTTTGAGAGAAGGATCAACTTGAGGTGTATCAACTACTTGAGTCTCCTGAGTTTTCAGAGAAGAATCCATTGCTAAATCGGTGTGAATTTGAATTGATGAGTTTTAGCGTTTAGCTTTTAAGTTGTGTTGTTGATGATAATGATGAAGCTTCTTGAAGATTGTTATAGGGATCTTGTAACACGCATCAAGCAACTAGTTTGGTGGGCACATTTGTTTTATGCAATAAAAAAAAAACACTAGAAATGCCATCGATAATGGACTGCGCACTAAAAAAAGGAATGGCCCTGCTACACTCTTTTTGATTCGTTGGCTTCATTTGCCATGTTTATGTCTTTAAAAAAAATAATTATTATAAGTTTACGAGTATTAAATCTATCAAGGATCGCAATGATTATTTGGTTTATGTTCATAGAGTGTAACATCACTATTACAACATTGCAAATAAAACTCCAAAGACGTAGTTATTATATAGTGTGTTGTGATCAACATCGTTGTCGGTTTTACACAATCTTTGACACAAGTCACTAAATGCTAAATCGTCTGGTTTGGGAGAGGAGCAGAGGAAAGTAGCTTTTAGCCGTAGCAGCGGATTGGGTCGTTGCAGCCTTTGGCAGTGGATTGCCCGAGGCCAAACCGCCCACCTTTTGACAGATACTGCTGATGATGCTCTTCAGCTCTGTAGAATTTCTTAGCTGGCAAGATCTCAGTCATGATCTTCCTCTCCATTTGTTGCTGGTGACGTTCCAGTGACTCGCGAGCTAGTTTCTCCTGCTCGGGTGTGTAGAAGTATATCCCAGATCGGTATTGGGTTCCCACGTCATTTCCCTGCTCACAGCAAAGTCATAAATCAAAGTATTAGTTATAGCGTAGAAGTAGGCTACCTAGAAAACAGAGTGCTTAAACCGAAGAATAATATTGTAGTAACATTTATCAAGAAAAACAAATCTCAGGAGATAGATAGTCAGAAGATTGGTTCAGTAATGCAAATGTAAAATTGTCTGAAAAGAAGCCCCAATATGAACAAGAGAGCATAAATAGGATCTTTGTTCATCAGAATAATACTGCAACACAAGTTTAACATCATCAAGATAGTTGTCCGGAGTTTGCAACAACAGAAATTGCTAAAACCATTGAACCTGAAATGACGGGCCAGAAGAGTATCTGATTTGTCCACATGATGAAACACTAAAGTAAATGGGGACAAATACAGTTGTTTATATATCACCATGGATCAAATGTTACCCACCTGCTTACGAATTGGTTTTGCGTATGCATTGAATATGAGATATACTGTGCCTAGAAACCCAAAACCCCAACAAGATAACTTGACTATAAGATAGTAAATTGCCCCCTAACAACAGTAATTTGTAAATGAGTATTGTTTTCTGTCCACAGAGGCAAGAAAAATGGTAATCCAAACTCACGTCGAACATGAAAGCCAGTGGTGAAGAGGACAAACAGAAACTCTCTGAAATCCGAATCTCTACCCAGAGATACTACCGAAGCTGGATTATACAAAGATTCAATGACCAAAGTTACCTACTTGAGCCTCATAATTCAACAGAAGAACAAATATAATATCAAAGTTCCAAAAATGAAAGTTTCTCAGAGTATAGACTGGCGATGAAACCAAAAAGCCATCCGATTAGGGGAAAATCAAGAAATCCCTAAAGCACGCACAACAATTAGAATTTAGAAACAATAATCCTAATTCCTAAAGACGAAATCTTTGTCAATCCCCAAACTTTAACTCTTAAATCCACAAAATTGGTATTTGTACCTGGCGATTCAAAGTGGTGGGATCATGCCTAGACCAGAACAAATCAAGCAGAGACTCGTAGCTGCAGTCGTTGGTATCATATTGAACCCTAACAACCTCGGCATGGCCCGTGGTGCCTGAACAAATATCTTCGTATGAAGGATTGTGTATAGTCCCTTGTGTATATCCAGCCTCGGTCTGAGTCACCCCTGGGACTCTCTGAAACGCTAGCTCGACCCCCCAGAAACATCCAGCGCCGAATTGGGCAAATTGATTCCCCGGCGATGGAGTGTCATCGTCGTTTCCTTGAGCGATCGGAGAAGGATCCATACTGTTTTGCCCACTTGATCCCAATCCCAACCTGTTGAGTATGTTCATGGAGAATTTCTAGACACAGAGAGAGATAAAGAGAAGAGGAGACCACAGGTTATGACTTCTTTCAGAAACTCGCGTTTGCGTTTTAGTAGCGTTTCAACCACAGTTTTAAATCGCAATGATCATTGGTATTGGACTCAATCGAACAGTTATCAAACCGAACCAAAAATTACGGTTTTACTTTGGTTATACAGTCTTCAGCCAAAATATATAAACCGAACCGAATACTGGCACTCGCACGTCTTTAAATTAGGGAAAATATATATATATACGAGAGTATCGTAATACATGAAAACTCTCGTTATATTCAATAAGACCATATAAATGGAAAAGCAAAAACCATCACGTATACAAAAATTCCCATACTACCCCTCCAACCGCTATCGCTAAAATTGGTGGCCGAGCTAGCGACACCGGTCGCAGGGTTATTCTTTTTAGAAGAAGGTTGAAGAATCCCTGCAGTGGCGGCTTGGGGAGATCCCACGGGGGCCTGAGAGGGGCCATTGCCTTCGACATTGACTCGTAACCTCATACCGGCGAAGCAATGGAGCCGATTCCCGCAGACAAAGAACCGGTCTCCCGGTTTGGAAAGAGCAACGGTCGTGTTCCCGTTTGTGAACGTACGGATCGCGTCTGTAGTGTTGCAGTTTTGGAAGTGGTTTTTAGCCACTTCGTACACACTATGCGTCGATGAGTATTGGAACACTTGCAAAAACATTATACGCCCATAATTAGACTTGGTGCATTCAAGTTTAGATTAGTACTCATTGCAGAATTAATTGTACTAATTTAAAATTCTCGGAATGAAATATTTAGTTTTCTTTTTGATAGAATCTTGCCCATATATAATCTTGTGGAATGATTAAATATCGATCTTAACTTTGTTAGATTTTTTTTTTTTTTTTTTTGTTTTTTTAAAGNTTTTTGTGATTGTTAAACGTCAGTCGAATTGTGAAATCATTATGTAATTCCACAGTTTTCGAAGAATATTATCATGATAAAACTCTATGGAAAACCATTACTTTTAGAGTTTTAAAGAAAAAAAAAATAAAAAAATTATATGTATATAGTTGGATGAAGCAAATATTAGCTACCGTCTTGCGATTTTCAGAACGAGAATATTAAAGTGTATATATGATAGATACTTACTTAGAACATCACCAGGAGAGAATCGCTTGCCTGAAGTCCAAGACTCAAGATCGGAGCTTATGTCCCAACCGGAGCTGTCTCCTACAAAGTATGTCGTTGCGTTGCATCTACTTATTACCACAATCCCAAATATGATGCACAAATTAAAAAGAAGATGCATCGTCGACGTCTTCTCCATAGCCGCTGTTTGTATTTTTTTTCAGTAAATTGCGTTGAATTATTTCGTATTGCTATAGTTGTCTATATGCATATATGTGATTGTAAATATATATATGTATATATAGGGCTATATGCATATATGTGATTGTAAATATATATATATGTATATATAGGGCAGAGGTTAAGGTTGCTCATTGGTGGATAACCTAACTTCACAACCACTATAACATATATGATCTGCTTTGTTTTTAATTTGTCTTTCTTTCTTAACAAATTTTTCGTGTTTCACAATTTATAGGATTCTTGTACTGTTAGGTAAAGGTCCACAACCCTAATGGTTAAATTTTCATGAAGACATTGAAGAAGTAATTCATATTTCTTTTCTTTTTAATTTTATTGTGTTCTTGATTGCACAACATACTAATTTAGGGATCTATCTTATTATAAATAAGGAGGCCTGGAATTGGCATCGAGTGGTGTTGAACTTCTCGACTAATCCTGAGTGTTTCTCTTTACCAAACCTACCTAATATGCTTCCAAAGAATTTCCCTTGTAACTCTTTCTTAGATTTGTTGGAACATGCATAATATAAAAATACTACTATATATTGGTTTATAGACTTCTGGAATAAAAAGTTAAAAATATAATCGAGCTCTTAAAACGCATGCAAGAAAACAACTGTTTGTTTGTCCTAAAATATAATTTCTATGATAACCAATTTTTTTGCAAATTTTACCTATTGTGTATTTATAGAAATGAACTATTACAAACGACTAAAGGTACTAATATATCATTAGAAGAACTCTTACATTTTTCTTACTTTGATACCAGCTAACTAATTGTATTTCTATGAAAAATCGATGTAATACTATTTAAATGTTAGTTATGTTAACTATGCTTTTAAAATTCACACATTTTTTTGAATCATGAAACTTAATATGTATATTACCATGTCCTTTTAATGTCATGAGTGACATCAGACCATTTTTTTTTGTCTCAAAACTTTCTACAATCACAAACTTAATAATAAAAAGGAAAATAAATGTCCGTTGTATGAAGGAACCGGCGCAATACATTTTATCTAGACCTCACGCAAGACCATATAAATTCCATAAAATTTTCCATAATTCATACATTTTGATACGACATATATATCGAATTAGATGACATATATATTGAATTTATCTATATATCCACATGTATGTCCAACATATTTATGAAGGCTTGAAATCCGGACAAGAGGATACTTTTTTGCGGAAAGTTTTTGTTTGTTTTTTTCTAGATGGTACTATGAATGAGATTGAAGTCTCCACTGAATAATACATCCAAATTAGTGTTTATACTATATCCCAACATCTTATTAATGTCCCGCGTCATTTATGAATTTGGTCACTCTTATATATTTCGTACAACATATGAATGTCATCATAATTCGTTATTGGTACACATATACACTTGACAGTTACACATGCTCTAAATCTTCCAAAGAAAGGAAGAATAATAATTTAGTATGCGACCGTCATATATTTCATATAATAACTCCGAGATGTCAATAGACGGCTACAAACCTTATTTATGGAGTAGCCACTCGCGCACTTCCCTTCAAATTATTAACCGATTTCTCAAAACACTCAATTCAAATCTCAACAATGGAGAAAGGTGAGAATTCTAGCACATTCAAAATGGGGAATTCTGCACAAGAGAGGAGTTTACCGTATGTACCCGATTGTTATGTCGTCCCGCCTTCTTACGAACAACGTGATTCAAATTCCGAAAATGTACCCACGATCGATGTTTCTCGCTTGAAAGGCGGAGATGATGAACGTCGACGGGTTATTCAAGAGATAAGTTTGGCATGTCAGCATCTTGGTTTTTTCCAAGTAAGTTATTTTACATAATTCTACATACAAATACATGTTATGCTCCACTAAATAACTGTTATTCTAACTTTTAAGGCAGTTTTCTTGTTTACATTTGATAACTACGGGCCTACGGGCTACGGCTATGATATACACTAACATAGATTGTGTCCATTATTTAAAAATTACGTTATATCAGCTCCCTCAGTCGTTGAGATCAAAATATCAGCTCTGTTAGTTTTAAGTTTTAACACGCGCACGTGACGTGGCCGTCACATGTCGTGGGAAAACCGGTTTAAGTGGAGTTTCTGGTTGACTTTTCTCCGAAATTTTACAACATTTTCCGGTTCTCCTCCACTCTAACTGATTCTTTCTTTCTTTTTGTGGTCTGATTGATATATCAGATAGTGAACCATGGAATCAATCAGAACATACTAGATGACGCCTTGGAAGTTGCGAAAGGCTTCTTCGAGCTGCCAGCGAAGGAGAAAAAGAAGTTTATGTCAAACGATGTGTACGCACCGGTTCGGTACTGTACGAGTCTCAAGGACGGTTTGGACAAGATGCAATTCTGGAGGATTTTTCTAAAGCACTATGCACATCCTCGTCATCGTTGGATTCATCTTTGGCCTGAGAATCCACCCGGATACAGGTATTAGATGTCACTGATTAGGTCATGCATATACATTGCATCTACAAAATAAACAAAAGGGGTTTGCTTATAGCGGCACATTTTGTCCTCTTTCTTGTGCATCTAATGGACTGTAGGTAAGGTTTAAGAAAAACAATCCTCTGTTTATTTATCAAAAAAAAAAAAGTCCTCTGTTTTGCTTGCAACCCTTCACGTCTATCATTTATATTATTTTTTTGTCCTTATTTTAAAAATAATATCTGAATTTAAAAATACTACAGATGCTTCATGCAATATTCAAAATCTCAATTTCAAATTAATTTCTTATCAAATATGATCGTCTCAATGAAAATAGCTAATTTTCTCTTTCCACTATATATTTAACGTTGCTAATTTAACCTCCTTATTTTTTTTTCTTTTTTTTTCCTTCAATCACATTTTCTTAAATTTTTAATCAGTTGTTGGTCCGTTTCTCTTACCGTTTTACTTAATTAACTATACACATGTGAGGGCGTTTATGTGAAATATTTCAGGGAAAAAATGGGAAAGTTCTGCGAGGAAGTGAGGAAGTTATCGATAGAGATAATGGGAGCAATAACGGAGAGCCTAGGGCTAGGGAGAGACTACCTGTCGTCCCGGATAGACGAAAACGGCATGCAAGTCATGGCCGTTAACTGCTATCCACGGTGTCCGGACCCTGAAGCGGCGCTAGGCCTGCCTCCGCATTCAGACTATAGTTGCATCACCATCCTTCTACAGAATTTGGCTGGTCTTAAGATCTTTGATCCAATGGCTCATGGTGGCTCTGGCCGCTGGGTTGTTGTCCCACAAGTCCCAGGTGTACTTAAGGTACGTTTCAACTGTTCCGGTTTTAACCTAAATCTATATAACCAAAACAAGAGTCCGGTTAATATGTAATTTGATTTTCACCGGTTTAGATCTAAAACAAAAAATGTCCCGCAATTGCTTTTCTATAATTAGGTCCATATTGGTGACCATGTGGAAGTGCTAAGCAATGGATTATACAAAAGCGTCGTTCATAAAGTCACTTTGAATGAAGAGAAGACGAGACTCTCCCTCGCGAGCTTGCATAGCTTGGGTGTGGACGATAAGATGAGTGTACCGTGCGAATTGGTTAACGATGAAAATCCGGTTCGGTATAAAGAGAGCAGCTTTAACGATTTTCTAGATTTTCTTGTCAAGAATGACATTTCTCAAGGGGATAGGTTCATTGACACACTCAGACTCGAGGACTGATCGAGTCTCTAACACGTTGGTTCAGGGTGTAAGAGTAAGATAGCCCGGTTTGGTTTGGTACACGGTATGACTCAGTCCATGCATGTCCCTTTGCGTTTACTGTGTGATAACGTGGACATGGTATAGACTAATACCAGAGACATATATACGTGTTAAATTGTAATGTGAGATATATTAGTATATCATTTTCCCTATTTCCAAAAATTTAATTAAATTACCACCGGAATTAATTAATTAAATAATAATATCTATATGCGTGTCTACCTTAGATTTTTTTTGTTTTGTTTGAATGTTATTCCATTTACAAATGTACAAGAAAATAAATAAAAGTATATATGTTTATTTTTTATAACATCAATATATGTAATTTTTTTTTTTTTTTTGGTCGAAGACGGGAGACCATGTCTCCCGATTTATTAAAGAAAAATAAACAAACTACTTAATAATTCACAAAAATTTACGCAACTAATTAATAATGTTCTCCAAAAAAATAAAATAATGAGATTCCTTCAAGAATTTGACAGAGTCCTAATCTCGATCTCAATTTACCAAAGGCATAGGCCCTTAATTCGCCAGCAAATAATTAATAATTTTTAAAGATTTAGTAACTAATTACGAATTTTTTCTCATTTGACACAAACGTATTATCTTTTAGCCTTAATTAGTTACGTTGTAAAGAAACTGATTCATTCCCACAACAAGATCGGAAGATATAGAGGCAATATGTACAGATCCGCGAGCTGGAATCGTGTGACCGAGGATTACTCTGTGCCTTGGTCCGCGCCAAAGGGGTTATGGAAGGGCCTAGACGAAGAAGAGGCGGCTCCATACGATCCCACCGGCGAAGAGGTGACCAAGAAAGAGAAGTCACGTACAAAGTTTGCTGAAAACGCCGTACACATAATCCCTTTTGTGCTTCTTGCTTGTGCTCTCGTCCTTTGGTTCTTCTCTAATCCAGGTTTGTGTACAAGATACACATTGTATACATATTTATGATCTTAGGGTCTATCATCTATTGGTTTGATTCTATATACTTGTGCATGTATTTAGAAGGCCATGAATCAAGTTTTGCTAAACACATCTTTTTTTTTCTTTTCAATATACGGAACTCACATGACATATAGGTGTGATTAGTATGAATTTTATCAAAATGGTATGCCTTGGTTAAAATAAGAAAAATAGGATAGGCTATTACGAAACCATATATATAAATATTTTGACTCTCTTCAATAGATTTGTGGCGTAAATCATTGCACATTTGCATGCATAGATGTGGATGTTGGAGTGAAAGGGGAATCGATTGCGGCTAGGATCGAAGGGTTAACGATCGAAGGAGACATTGATAATGACAGCGACGGAACTCAGACCGGATTCATAGGCGCCGCCACAGAGGTCGGAGATTCAGAAAAGACTAGACTAAAACGCCAGCTTAATAAGCGTCATCGGAGGATACAAATTTCAAGGAAAATGGTGAAAGGTTTTTATTAGTTCTTTTCTTTTTTTAATAAAGATTCTATTAGTTAACATTGGAAACGATTTCTTATTATTTTTTCCTATTGTATTTGGCATTTTATGAACGAAGCATAATTACATATTAGAAATTAAATATTAATTCGACAGATATATATAGAGATATATATAGTTTTTTCACGAATAAAAATTACATGATTAATTTCACGATATAGTTTAAACATTAATTGCTGCTACTACGCATGCATCTGTTTATTTCCAAACAAAACATGTTAGCTGACATAATATTAGACAAAAAAACCGTCAGTTTATAGTCCTGCCATAAATAAAGCACACTAATCTAGTGTCTAAAGACCCTTGTCAAATGTCAATACACAATTTATGGTGATCAAATAATTGAAAAATTAATCATGTGATTGAACTGCCAAGATTCAAATCTTCAATTACGACTTCAATTAGCAACTGTAAACGTTTTAAATGGAAAAGTTATAAAAACTAAGGACAAGTATAGATTATAAAAAATTTAGCTACTTTTTGGTACGCTATTTCACTGACTATATGTAATTGATATTTACAAACGACAAAAATTATAAAATTTCGCAAAAATATTTCCATAAATTGGTACTTATGAGCTTTTGTGTGTTTGCGCGCTTCACCAAACCTACCAAGTTTGCAAAAGAGAAACGGCTGTCGAGGATATAAAGGATGCATCTCGACACGTGTGCCAGATGGTGCTCCTCTCCTCTTTATAATTTATAAGTTCCTCTGATTGTCACTTACACCTGTGCCTTCCCATGCAATATTTACCACTCGTGTGCTTCCAAATGTTTTTCACTTTTTAACTAACGTCTGTTAACTTATCTCTCACGGATCAATCCTATTTAATACCATTATCAAATTAATGTTCAATTTTCCATCTTAACCTTGATGACGATTTTTGTAATTTAGGGTAATGTATACTTTACGTATCATCTGACATTGATGCTACATTTGAAAACAAATTCTTAAAATCGTCTTAGTTTATCTTTCACCTTCTTCCGTCGCCGTTAAGATATTTATTTATCCACAGTGTCAGTAGATATGCTCATGCAACAAAAATTAACTGTAACGTTTAAAATAGAGTGTTGGCATTTTTCATTTCAAAAGTTTGCAGAGGGTAAAAGTATACTCCTCCTATAAATTCCCCTTGCGCTTTCCTAAATTTTTAAAGATTCTTCAAAGATGAAATCTCTTTAATTTTTTCCTTTTTCTGAGTTAAAAAGCAAAATGTATTAACCAAAATAAATCTCCGATCATTGCAAGGAAAAAAATGTTGAAAAGTGTAAGTCCAATGGCATTCTACGAAATCGGGGAGCAGCAATACTCTACTTTAGGGTACATCGTAAGCAAACCTGGGAATGCAGGAGCGTACGACATTGACCCTCCGATCCCGACCATCGACGATGCGATCTACGGCTCAGATGAGTTCCGCATGTACGCTTACAAGATCAAACGGTGTCCTCGTACTCGCAGCCACGACTGGACGGAGTGTCCCTACGCTCACCGAGGCGAGAAAGCTACGCGCCGTGATCCTCGCCGTTACACTTACTGCGCCGTCGCATGCCCGGCTTTCAGAAACGGTGCATGCCACCGTGGTGACTCGTGCGAATTCGCACACGGAGTGTTCGAATACTGGCTCCACCCGGCGCGTTACCGAACACGCGCCTGCAACGCCGGAAACTTGTGCCAGAGGAAAGTGTGTTTCTTCGCCCACGCGCCCGAGCAGCTAAGGCAGTCTGAGGGAAAGCACAGGTGCAGGTACGCGTATAGGCCGGTGAGGACGAGAGGCGGGAACGGCGATGGGGTGGCGATGAGATTGGACGGCGAGGATTACGAAACGTCACGATCTCCGGAGAGAAGCAGGAAAGGTGATTTAGATAGTAACGAGGAGAAAGTGTTGTTGAAGTGTTGGAGTAGGATGAGTATCCTGGATGATCATTATGAACCGTCCGATTTGGATTTGGATATGGATTTGTCACATATTGATTGGATCTCGGAGTTGGTCGATTAAATTGAGAGAGAGAGAGAGAGAGAGAAAGCCGATAAATAAAGTGTATTTTGTTAAAATCCACAAGATCAAGATTCAAGATGAGAGATCTTGTCATGTATATGGTAAATTCAGTTGTAATGATTTCTTGCAATGTCCAAAAAGAGTTATTTCACTGATCATGTAATTTTAAGCTGTGAGTATTGATCTTCTTTAAGTCTTGAAGTTTCGAGATAATTCACAATGCTTTAAAAACTGAAGTTTCAGAACAAACAGAGTTTATGGGATGAGTTTGTATTAGTCATGCAAGCGTTACACTTACACAAATATAACAGTTATCAGTAGTATATCATAAAAAGTTTGGGGTTGCCAATCGTTGACCATAAAAAGCAATTTAGATGACAACATATACGATTCTTTCTTTTTTTTTTTTTGAACACGATACGATTCTTTCTTTAAATGTAGTTGTTGAAAGAAACAATATATACGATTTTTCTTTAAATGTAGCTATTGAAAGAGAGGAAAACATGTAAGTTACAATTTTTTCCCTCTATTTATATCATTTTACCAACAGCGATTTTACTATGTATATTTATAACGATTTATCATTTCTTATTAATCACCACGTCGACAGTTTTTTTTTTAATGATATTTCAAAAAAGGTAAACATGTCTTGTGTCATATTTTTTGGACGACCTTCTTTTCTTTCTTGTAAAAGATCAAACATTGATTGTCGTATTGCAATTCATATTTACGGTTGGGACATCTTAAAACGGGTGCTTCTAAAGATAATCCAAGGAGGCGAGATTTTGCGGAAGTTTCTGCTGAACAAAAACTCTTTAACAAGTTTGACGGCGAACTACAGTGATCACGATCACCCAAAAATCTACAATACATAATATGATCCCTTAACTACATATAACATATATTTTTTGACCAAAATATATAGTCAAATCAAGTTATATCTATTGTTTAGTTTTGTAGCCAACAAGGCCAATCTGCTTTGTTCACTCGAAAAGTTTACAACACCGAACGTCAATACAAGCCTCAGTTTGTGTGTCAATAGCCTCAATTTATTCATAATTTCTTCCAATGAAGATTATGTTCTTTGTTAATTACCTGCTACGACAGTGTTCGTATAATTAAATAACAAAAGCAAACTCTACTACAAATCGTTAAACCCTTTCCGGACGAATGCAATTAAGTTTTACAACATTTTATACTATAATTTAACATTGTATCACTGTCTTATGTGTGAGTGTGTGTTTTTTTTTCAGTTTAATTAGCAGATTTAACATTACATATAAACATAGAAACGCTTTAAGCAAGCTTTTGTTTCCTTTTAGTTTCAAGTCATAAAATTATGAATTAATGCACTATATATCTGCTACATGTTGGAACAGTTTGACCCATTTTCATTACCATGTGGGTGTACTTCCACCCGGTGCCGGTACAGCTGCACCCGCTGCCGGTTCAGCTCCTGCAGCAGGTGTACCTCCACTTGCCGCCGGTGTACCTTCACTTGCCGCGGGTGTAGCTCCACTTGCGGGTGTAGTTCCACTTGCAGGACTACTTCCACCTGTCGCCGCAGGCGAACCTCCGAACCATCCTGGAATGTTTAAATTTCCAGGAAACGGTTTCCCAGTACCCCATAATCCTCTAAATCCTCCACTTGTCGGTGCAGCTCCACCCGCTGGTTTTTTTCCAAATGTTCCAGAAAATGTTTTCCCTCCAAAAGAACCTCCATATCCACCATATATTGGCAATTCGATCTGAGGTTGGGCTGACGGAGCTGACGGAGCTGACGAAGTTCCTTCCGCACTCGGCTTTACTCCCATCCTACGCCTACATATATACTCACAAGTGCGTGCATATATCAAAAAGTTAATTAATTATATGAAAAACAATATTGTATCATTTCTTATTAATCACGTCGATCGATTTTGAAATATTTATCTAATATCACATCCAGAGCTAAGTATTTATCTGATATCACATCCATTCTAAAAATTTATATCTAATATCATATCCAGCGCTTTGGCCAGAGGCTAATATCTACATGTATGTATATGAATATATAGAAGCTTAAATCTATGAGTGATTTCAATATAATTTTTTAAAATTTGAATTAATGTCCCACCTGATGAGAGCAACCGCCATCGCGCCGAGGGTGCTACCCGCCGTGAACCCTGTGGCTAAGACAGCAGTGGCTAGCGTGGCTGGTACGAGAATCGGACTGAATATGATAAAAAGCGGTGCGGTTACGGTTAGTGCCGTGGCTGAACCAGCGAGTGTTAGACCCGCTAATACTAACAAGGCTATAGAGGCCACGGCAGCAATAACCACCTTAAAAACCTCGAACAATAGGATGAGAAAAAGAAACATATTGGGCCAAATTAATGTTAAAATCTGGAACGGAGATTTGTGATTTTATGGAGTCATTCGGTTCATACTTTATTATCGGGTGGTTGTTATAGGAGTCTTGCATGCAAAACGATAGAAGTAAATAGAGATCTTACGTCACGTCACATTTGCTTTCATTTTTTTCTCCTTTTTTGTTGTCATATTTTTTGGACCTTCTTTTCTTTCTTGTAAAAGATCAAACATTGATTGTCGTGTTGCGATTCATGTTTACGGTTGGGACATCCTAAAACGGGTGCTTCGAAAGATAATCCAAGGAGGCGAGATTTTACGGAAGTTTAATGGATACCAGTTTGCTTGATGTTACGGATGATGCTTGCAGTAGATCTCGATTCAGCTCGATGAATTTGCAGTATGCTGTTAATTTTAAAAAGTCGTAAAACTATCTATTTGTAAAATGAGCTCCAAGAATCTTGTGAGGTTGTCCAAGTGGGGGAGTTGGATAATACAAATAAAAAAACCCCGAACAAAATAAGGATGGTTCAACACTTCAACTAGTTAGAGGAGTGCTGTTTAATTAATGAAATCCCTTTATCCACA
The DNA here is from genome assembly GCA_900406345.1 of Erysimum cheiri. NCBI lineage: Eukaryota > Viridiplantae > Streptophyta > Magnoliopsida > Brassicales > Brassicaceae > Erysimum > Erysimum cheiri. The sequence continues at coordinate 20,918 of OVAQ01000750.1, forward strand.
GTAAAAAAAATAGTTACTAGAGGTTTCGAGTCCTAAAAGTAATACATTTGGAGAGATGATAGAAAAATTGGTCTTGGAACTTGAGAAACAAGGATTCCAAAGTTTGAAACTTTCTAGTTATAAAACAAAACAGTGTAAAAGTGACCAAAATATTGGCATGGTAAGTGATATATACGTCGATTGAACATGGTGGTGGCAATCATTTTTAAGTCCGTACAATGCTCCTCAACTTTACTGCGAGGACTGGAAAGCTAAAATCATAGCGGTCGAAAACTTAATACATGATTCTTAAAAACATAAACAACTAATTTAATTGCTGTCTCAAAAGAGTTCATGAAACCGTCAAAATTTTATTCATACCACATGTTTTTGTAACTGTCTCTCAGCTCTATTGCTTATTTTTGTAGTCAATTAACAAGCCAAGCCGCTTTGTTAGTTGAAAATTTTATTGAAGCAGAAAATCTGTAACGACATAGAAAGTCACCTGTAAAACCTCCTCTTCTTTGGTTAACATCCATGAATTCTTTCAATTTAAGTTATACTGTATTGGTTTAACTATAATAATATGCTTCCTTTAAATTAAATAACAGAAGCTCTACAACAGATCTTTAAATACTTTCAAGACGAATGGAATAAAGTGTGCCACATTATATTATTATTAATATTAAAATAAACATTGTATTATTGTATTTGTTTTTATTTATAATCAGAGTTCATCATTATATATAAACATAAAACGTTTTAGAAAACCTTTCTTGTTTTAATTTCCCAAATCATAAAAATCTTGAACTAATGCACAATGATCTGCTTAATGTTGGAACAGCTCGACCAATGTTCTTTACTCTTCCTCCACGTACATACCTCCACCTCCAGACATACCTCCGCCTCCGTGTTTACCTCCATGTTTACCTCCTCCACCTCCGTGTTTACCTCCTCCACCTCCAGACATACCTCCTTCACTTCCTGACATACCTCCTTCACTTCCGGACATACCTCCTTTACTTCTTAGACCTCCGAGTTTATGTCCTCCACCTTTGGATTTACCTCCTCCACCTCCGGACATACCTCCTCCGGACATACCTCCTTCACCCCCGGACGACATACCTCCTTCACCCCCGGATGACATACCTCCTCCGCCTCCGGACATACCTCCTTTACTTCTTAGACCTCCGGATTTACGTCCTCCACCTTTGGATTTACCTCCTCCACCTCCAGACATACCTTCACCCCCGGACGACATACCTCCTTCACCTCCGGACATACCTCCTCCACCTCCGGACATACCTCCTTTACTTTTTGATTTACCTTTTCGACCTCCAGATTTACGTCCTCCGGATTTACCTCCACCACCTCCGGACATACCTTCACCCCCGGAAGACATACCTCCTTCACCTCCAGACATACCTCCTTTACTTTTTTTTGCTATGAATGTAAATATCATATAAAATGAAAGTTAGAGGAATACAAGATTGTTTCCTATAAAAATTGTAAACTTGCTAAAAAAAGATAAAAACAAGATACCTCCTTTACTTCCAGATTTACCTTTGATTTGACCTATTATCTTCTTACACCAAGCTGGCAACTTTTCTTTGAGCCCACCTTTAGACTTTGGCGTTTCGTACAGAGCTTCGGCTCCTCCCCCAGTCGGTGGAAGCCCTGACGGAGGTGGATTATCCTTCGACTTTACTCCCATCCTACGCCTACATCACACAAACAAGTGTGCGTATATATATAAATATATACGTCAGCGATTAAATAATAAACCAAATTATATATGTACAATATAATTATTATTTACGTTGATAACTTATAATTTTTCGAATAATGTTTGAAACAGGAAACAGGTTGATATAAAATATACTACTAAGTTTAAAAAGTAAAGAAGTACTAACAGCAATAAGGTGTAACTTAAAATTTGTTGGCCGAAAAAAAAAGCTGTAACTAATTTTAAAAACGAGGTAGCATGTAAAAGGAACTGAAGAAAAAGAGATGAAGATAATTAAACAAGTTAGAAAAAAAAAAAAAAAGAAAAAAGAATAAGGATATGTGGGTGAGCTGATCGAACCCAATTTTGAAAAATCATAAACTATTGCTTTACCAAAGCTATAGCCTTGGCCAAAGTAATAGGTATATGAATAATATACAAGCATAATTCTCGAGTGATTTTAGTATAATTTGTTTAGTCTTACTTAATGAGCCACATAATGAGACCAAGGGCCGTTGCTCCAAAGGAACCACCGGCCGTGAACCCTGTGGTTAAGACAGCCGTTGCTAACGTGGCTGGTACGAGAACGGGACTGAATATGATGAAAAGCGGTGTGCTTATGGCTAATGCCACGGCAGAACCTGCAAGTGTTACACAGGCGAAGCCTAAAAAGATTACGGAGGCCACGGAAGCAACAATAATCTTAATAACCTCCAACAATGGCATGAGAAAAGAGAACATATTGAGAAAAGAAATCCTTCTTCCTTCTCTCTCTGATAGAGACTGAGCTGATGCTGTTTGATCACTGAGTTCTTCCCTCATGTTTTCTGATCGGATGGTTGTGGTTTGGTGACGAGAAGAGAGAGCGCTTTTATGGGGTTGTGTGGTCTACTACGTGCACGGTACACATGTATGCTCCATGCAAATCGATTGGAGTGAATGGAGATCTACGCTACGTCACGTTATCTCCTTTTATTTTTCTCTTTTCTTGTGTGTGTGAGTTATGTTTTTTTAGAAAAAGAGGTCATGTTTTTTAGGCCTTCTTTTATTTATTCTTTCTTGGAAAATCTTAACAAATTTTTTCATTCCAATGCTTTATGAAATATCAAAGCGTGAAGATAGGTNAATAGGTCTTTGTTACTATTACTTACTGTATTAGCCATATGAAATTTGTGACCCTATCTCAAATCACTTCTACCACTCGTGCAATTCAACTGAGCATTAATAGGTGATTTAGGAATCATCTCTTGTCTTCACGTTATCCACATCGATCCAANGATAGGTCTTTGTTATTATTACTTACTGTATTAGCCATATGAAATTTGTGACCCTATCTCAAATCACTTCTACCACTCGTGCAATTATTCAACTGAGCATTAATAGGTAGGAATCATCTCTTGTCTTCACGTTATCCACATCGATCCAATAACCGTGAGTGAGTTCATCCAATTATGGTTCAAGAGGAAGATGATCATGTTATCAGCGGACCATATGTAATTGTCCTGCAAACACTTTGTTCGACGGAGTTATGATATGTCATGACTATAGGTCAGAAATTATCGATCTAATTGTACTGAAAAGGGATTGAGTTTGGTTAACGCCTAACGGGTTCAATTTATTCTTTTAAAATGGTCCAGTTTATCTTGAAGGTTGTGTATGAAGATTTCGTATTTTATTTTTTTTGTCAGCAAAAAAAAAAGGAGGCAAAAGAAGACCAATCGTTTGAGTCTTTGAGATTACATAGTCCGCTCTGAGATAAAATTGAACTGAAAAAAGCCTTAAAGTGTTACTAACTTGAACCAATTTATAGCATTTGGTGTCTCCGTTTAATTAGATGCGTAAGAAACTAATACAAACATCCAATCTATATATTTCAAAAAAATGGCATCACATCCAGCGAATATATAATCATGATCATCATACAATTTATAAGAAATTTTATCATTATACTGTATAGCGCAAAAAATGAAAAATTAGTGGTTTTTAACTTAAATAAGATTCGATTTTCTTTCCTTAATAGTTAATACTATCGGTTCTATGTTTAGTTAAGCTACTAAAATTAATATGTTTAATTTACATTTTAAAGAAAACATAGAAATAGTAGCAGATTCAAAAGTCTTAGCTAGGTTTCCTTTTAAAAAAANAAAAAAACAAAAAGGTAATGGAGAAACACCAAGTTCAATATTTCAGGATTCAATCATTCACATAGATATTTACAATTGCTTTGATTAACTTGGATCCGGTCTCATTCATATATGCTAGTATAGTACCGATGAATTAATTCATGAAAAATGCGTGCATTGTTTTATAGTTTCTTTGTAACATGTTACATTGATAGAAATGATATATTAGACATGTACGTACTAGTTTCTTCTGAAACCCAAAAGTTGCTCCATATCATTGTTACCATGCCGGCGGTTTATTTCCATGCGCTCCTCCAGGTTTATCTCCTGATGCTCCTCCAGGTTTACCTCCCATTCCTCCTTCCGGTTTATCTCCCGATGCTCCTCCAGGCGGTTTACCTCCCATTCCTCCTTCCGGTTTATCTCCTGATGCTCCTCCCGGTTTACCTCCTGACGCCCCTCCCGATGTATTTCCTGGCGCTCCCCCTGATTTATCTCCTGACATTTCTGCCGGTTTATCTCCTGTCGATTTATCTCCTGCCGGTTTATCTCCGGTCGGTTTATCTGCTGGTTTATTTCCTGATGTCTTTGTCGGGTCATCTGCTTTGGTTGGAGCTCCTTTTGGAGCTGGATTATCCTTCGGTTTTACTCCAATCCTATGCCTACAGTCCACATATAAGTGTATAAAATATTTAAAAACTTTTTAATTGTTGAAAATATGTATTATGCGGATTTTTAAATATGAAGCTAACGTAATGATGTTATCAACATAAATTATCAGACTACATGTGAGTCTTATTTAGAATGTTTTTTACCATAATATAATTTATTCTACTCACGATCAAATGATGTTATTTAATTAAAAAGTACAATGGAAAAATGCTAAAGTATCGATTATAAGATACTAACAAAACGTGAAGTGAT
>OVAQ01000751.1:0-25009 GCA_900406345.1 Erysimum cheiri
GGAAAAAAAAAAAAAAAAAAGTCTAATGACGTTTCCTAAAATTCTCCAAAAATTAATAAATGGGCCTAAAAGTGTTGGAAAACCCAAATTGAGCCCAAAGTTATGATCCAATGAATGATAAAGCTCTCACGAGGTCAAGCTCCTACAAGCTCAGATCGTGGTGGTAAAAGAAACGGTTAATGAATTGTAAAAAATGATTTTTTTTTCACTAATTTCATGAAAATTTACAGTTTTGCAAAGCAGTTTTCAATCTTAGGAGCACTGAGTATTACATCGAGATGGAGAATTTTCGTTACCTGAAAATTTTCTTCTTCATCTTTGTAATGTTATCTTCTTCTGAAGCAGAAGACTTGTCTCTGCGAAACAGAGTGGAGAAAAGCTCTGTTTTCCTTGTTGATGTCCGTAGCTTTGGTGCTCGAGCTAATGACCAAAGAGACCACACCAAGGTTTAGTTTTTTTTTTACCACGGATCTGTGTTTTTATTTATTAGATGCATCTATTTCGTTAAAAGAATCAGCTAATCAGTTCAATGTATGTTTCAAGGCCTTTGTAGCAGCATGGGACAAGGCATGTAAATCATCTTCAAGCTCTGTACATCTTATAATCCCAAGAGGTGAATTCTCTGTTGGTCCTCTGAGATTCTCTGGTCCTTGCACTAATGTATCCAATCTCACTGTCCGAGTTAAGGTACAGTTTCAACACTCTCCAAATCTGTCTTTGTTGTGTGTTTGATTTTAATGGTTTCTTTCTCTTCACGTAACTGAAATTAGGGTCATCTCAAGGCATCAACTGATCTGTCAAAGTACAGATCAGGCGGTGGTTGGATTGAGTTTGGATGGATCAATGGCTTAACTCTTACCGGAGGTGGAACCTTTGACGGTCAAGGCGCTTTAGCTTGGCCGTTTAATAACTGTACTTCTGATTCTCACTGCAAACTCCTCCCAACAGTGAGAAAACTCTACAAACATNGAACATTGGAATTTTGATCCTCTTAAAAGTAAATTAATCAAAACCGTGCTGTTGATTTCAGAGCTTGAAGTTTGTGGGGATGAACAGAACAGTTGTAAGAAGGATAAGCTCAGTGAACAGCAAGTTTTTTCACATAGCATTAGTAGAGTGCAGAGACTTCAAAGGCACAAGACTTAACATCACTGCTCCTTCTGATAGTCCAAATACAGATGGTATCCATATCGAACGCAGCTCAAATGTGTATTTCTCGCGTTCACATATCGCTACTGGAGATGATTGTGTCTCTATAGGACAAGGGAATTCTCAGATCACAGTCACAAGTATCAAATGTGGACCAGGACACGGTATCAGGTAAAATGTAACAAAACCGCTTTTTTTGTAATTGTTTCTGCTGTTGAGTTTATTAAACGGTTTGATTTCTTGCGTTTGAAGCGTTGGGAGTTTAGGGAGATATCCAAATGAGAAAGATGTTAATGGACTGGTGGTGAAGGACTGCAAGATGAGCGGTACGACGAATGGGATAAGGATCAAAACTTGGGCTAATTCTCCTGGTCTAAGTGCTGCTACCAACATGACTTTTCAGAACATTGTTATGAACAATGTGACTAATCCAATCATCATTGATCAGTCTTATTGTCCTTTCTCTTCTTGCATTTCAAATGTGAGTCTTCTTTAACACTCCAATCTCTAGCTACTTTTAGTTTTGATAGAATAAAGGGTGATCTATGAGTAACAAAGAAGGAAAATAAGAATGTTTATACTGAAATGGGCCTGAGAGATTGTTTTTATTCATTTTGTTGTTGCAGGTACCTTCGAAGGTGAAGCTGAGTGATATATACTTCAAGAACATAAGAGGGACATCATCGTCGAGAGTCGCGGTACAGCTGCATTGTAGCAGAGGAATGCCATGTAAGAAAGTGTACTTAGAGAATGTTCATCTTGATCTTTCTTCTGATGGAGGGAGAGGAAGCAAACAGAGCAGAAACAGAGGAAATGAAGCTGTCTCTTCTTCTTGTAGAAACGTTAGAGCTAATTACATTGGGACTCAAATCCCACCTCCATGTCATTAATCATCACTATCATCTTTGAAGTTTCTCTTGTAATTAACTTTTGTGCTTTCTTTTGGGACACGTTTCTTCATATGGGTCATATTAAGTTTGATACTTCTGTCTATAGATAAATTGCTAATACGGTAGTACCTAAGGAAAAATCTAGGCTAAATAATAAAGAAAATTGAATAAGAAAAATAATAAAATTTGGTTCGTTTAAAGATTGGATTCGACAAAAATGGAGGAGATGGTTCATTTCAAGAGTGCCATTTAACAGTATCCGGGTAAGGGCTAGTAGCACAAAGTATATCATTATAGTAAGAAACATAATATCTTAATATAAAATAATACCAAGTTTGTTTATAAAAGAATAATTTTGTGCATACGCATTTGCCTGTTATATAAGTAAGCAACACATCATCTTTACTTGTTCCCTGAGATATTGCTGCTACCTTTGGTTTCTATGATGGAAGTAGAATCGGAAACTCAAGAGCTCCGTCTTCGAGTCAATGGCGGTAAGTATTCTAACAAAACTTCCGGCCTAGAGCTAGCTTCTTGTGTTCTTGTCTTACTTATGTCCTTGTTCTGTTTCCATTGTTGATGACAGAACCAGCAGGGAAATTTTCAACAGAAGAGAGAAGTCACAGCTACTCGTGGGGGTTAAGAGTGTCTCTCTATGTCACTCTCCTCTTAGCTGGAGAGACAATAGCCACTCTCTTAGGTAGACTTTACTATGACCAAGGCGGTAAAAGCACATGGCTTGAGACCTTGGTTCAGCTTGTTGGGTTTCCTCTAACTCTTCCTTGCTATTATTACATAAAGCCTGAGCCATCCAAGACTAAAACCGTAACCAAAAAAACTACTACTTGTTCCTTCTTGACGCTATCTTTAGTGTATATTGGACTTGGCTTACTTGTTGCTGGACACAGTGTTATGTACTCCTTTGGATTACTCTACCTTCCTGTCTCAACTTTCTCTTTGATCTCTGCGTGGCAATTGGCTTTTAATGCCGTCTTCTCTTACTTCCTAAACTCGCAAAAATTCACACCTTTTATACTCAATTCACTTGTTCTCTTGACCTTATCTTCTACACTTCTTGTTATCCAACATGAGCCTGACTCTTCTTATTCTTCCTCCTCCAAGTCCAATTATGTGATTGGATACATCTGCGCGATCGGTAGCTCAGCTGGATATTCTCTGGTGCTTTCTTTAACAGATTACGCGTTCGAAAAGATCATAAAGAAATACACTTTCAAGGCGATTTTAGATATGGCTACATATCCGTCTTTGGTAGCTACTTGTGCAGCTGTGGTTGGACTATTTGGAAGTGGTGGGTGGAAAATGTTGAGTACAGAAATGGAAGAGTTTAAACTTGGGAAAAGCTCTTACATTTTGATAACTATCTGTTCAACGATATCATGGCAAGCTTTTTCGATTGGTAGTGTTGGTTTGATTCTTGAAGTTTCATCGCTTTTTGCCAATGTCATAAGTACTCTTTGTTTACCTGTTGTTCCTGTTCTTGCTGTTGTGTTCTTCCGCGATGAGATGAGCGGAATCAAGTTGATTGCAATGCTTTTGGCCATCTGGGGATTTGTTTCTTATGCTTACCAGCATTATGTCGATGATCGAGAACCAGAAGAAGAGCAAGAGCTTACTCAACCTGAAGAAGAAGAAGAAGAAGAAGAAGAAGAAGAAGAAGAAGAAGAAGAAGAAGAAGATAATTAACAGTCATGTCCGAGCTTAGACAAAGATCCAAGAACCAAAGCTTTTGTAATTCTGAACCAATATAAACTAAAGTAAACAGTTATATACTGTGTACTCAAGGCCTCTCTGTCTTCTTCTTGTATCTTTGTTAACTTCTGAATCAAGTTCAAAAGATACTTAGATCAATAATACAGAGGACACAAACAAAAGAAAACAAGTCAAACTTCACTTGTGTTTTGATTATATAGAGATTCTAAGATTTATTACCCACTCTTTGAAGTTATTCCACGTTTTGTCACTTTTCAACACTCCAACCGTTTTTTGTCATTCAAGTTTCAAAACTGTCAAAATTAATTTTCCCTAGATTTTATATGCAATTTTTTTTTATTAAATAAAAGACTTTTTGGATGGAAGTATATATCTAAGTTACTTTTGTTTTGATTATATAGAAATAAAAGTAGTTAATTACATTTCTCATTTGATTTTTGATTACTTTACTATTTTATGTGTTTTATATATAAATAGGTAAGATAATGTAGTAATATATTTGGTAACTGTTTATTTGACTTAATTTTATAATAATGGATTTTAGATGACAATATTTAATTTTATTTGACTAAAAACATCTTAAGAGGGATACTTGTTCACCTTTCTCTCTCTTTACTTCTTTTTTCCATTATATAGACAGATAACAAGAGAATAATTTATGCAACACATTTTGCATTTGCCTGTTTGTTAGTTAGTAAGCATACATCATCTTTACTTTGTTCCCTGAGATATTGCTACCTTTGTTTCCTATGATGGAAATAGATTCAGAAACTCAAGAACTCTGTCTCAACGTCAATGGTGGTAAGTAGTTTAATCCCTACAAGATTCAATCAATCAAACAATCAGAATTTCAGGCATAGAGCTTCTTGTGATCTTGTCTTTACTCATGTTCTTGTTCTGTTTCATGTGTTGATGATAGAACATGCAGAGAAATTTTCAACAGAAGAAAGAAGTCACAACTACTCATGGAGGCTAAGAGTGTCTCTCTATGTCATTCTCCTCTTAGCTGGAGAGACAATGGCCACTCTCTTAGGTAGACTTTACTACGAAAAAGGCGGTAAAAGCACATGGCTCGAGACCGTGGTTCAACTTGTTGGGTTTCCTTTAACCTTTCCTTGTTATTGTTACATAAAGCCTGGGCCTTCCAATACTAAATCCATCACCAAAGAAACTACTTCCTTCTTGACACTATCTCTAGTGTATATTGGAATTGGCTTGGTTGTTGCTGCACAGAGTGGTTTATACTCTCTTGGATTACTCAATCTTCCTGTCTCCACTTTCTCTTTGATCTCTGCATCGCAATTGGCGTTTAATGCCGTCTTCTCTTACTTCTTAAACTCACAGAAGTTTACACCTTATATACTCAATTCACTTGTTCTCTTGACCTTATCTTCAACACTTCTTGTCATCCAACATGAGCCTGAATCTTCTTCCATGTCCTTAGCCAAATACAATTATGTTATTGGATACATCTGCGCGTTTGGTAGCTCAGCTGGGTATTCTCTGACGCTTTCTTTAATAGATTATGCGTTCGAAAAGATTCAAAAGAAACACACTTTCAAGGAGATTTTAGATATGGACACATACCCATCTTTCGTAGCTACTTGTGTAGTTGTGGTTGGACTTTTTGGAAGTGGTGGGTGGAAAATGTTGAGGACAGATATGGAAGAGTTTAAACTTGGGAAAGTTTCTTACATTTTGATAAATATCGGTTCGACGATATCATGGCAAGCTTTTTCGATTGGTAGTCTGGGTTTGATTCTTGAAGTTTCATCGCTTTTCTCAAATGTTATAAGCACTCTTGGTTTACCTGTTGTTCCTTTTCTCGGTGTTGTGTTCTTCCGCGATGAGATGAGTGGAATCAAGTTGACTGCAATGGCTTTGGCCATATGGGGATTTGTATCTTATGCTTACCAGCATTATGTCGATGATCAAAAACCAGAAGAAGCAGATCAGGAGAAAGAAGAAGAAGAGATAGAGCTTTCTCAACTTGAAGAAGATACACAAGAAGATAACAGTCATATGCAGGCTTAGAAAATATATATACAGGAACCAAAGCTCTTGTACAATTTCAACTAATTTAATCAAAAGTAAGCAATTACATATATAGTAGACTAGACACCACAAAAAATTGGAAACTTTAAAATGTCAAAAGTGTACTTGAGGCCTCCTTGTCTTGTGGTACCGTTGTTGACTTCTAAATCCACAAAATAGACACTAACAAATAGAACTCAGACACAAACAATAAAAAAAGTAAGACATCTTTTTTAAGTGGACACTCGGGCCAATAAGATTAGAATAAGATAACAATATATAACGTCTATAGATCTGTTGTCACCAAACTTGACCTATTTTAACAACGTTGTGTGTAGGAAGTTTGGTTAGAGCCGCCAATTAAAAGGTTTCAAGAACTCCAAGTCAATGGTAAGCAAGAGAAGCCAAGCTCCAGCTATATAACAGCTTCACCAAAAGAACTCTGTGGGAAGTCCTCTTCGAGCTACCATGGAAAGAACTCAAGAAATCGATGTCAATGGTAAGCAAGAAGGCATCCCTTTTGAAATTATCTGAAAACATGCATATCAATTGAATCTTTTCATGAAATATGCTAAACCATGAGTGTTGTTATCTATGTTTTCAGATCATCAGAACATAGAAGCAAACCTGACAGGTCAGGAGGAAAGGTATACCACCATGGAAATTGAACCATCGTCCGTACCTCAATCGAAGAATTATAAGAAATGGTTTCGTATTTCCATTTATGTGTTCTTTGTCCTTGCCTGCCAAGCTCTTTCTACAATTCTTGGAAGATTGTACTATGAAAAGGGTGGCAAGAGCACATGGATGGGAACACTTGTCCAACTAATAGGCTTCCCTGTTCTGTTTCTCTTCCGCATCTTTTCCCGAATCAAAATTCCAAAGTCAACAGATGCAGATTTCAGACAGTTCCCTTCCTTCACCGTCCTTGCATCAGTTTACATTGTTACTGGACTGTTAGTCTCTGCTAACTCTTATATGTCCTCTGTTGGGTTGCTCTACTTACCGGTTTCAACTTTCTCCCTCATCTTGGCCTCACAATTGGCCTTCACTGCCATCTTTTCATATTTCCTAAACTCGCAAAAGTTCACACCTTTCATCGTGAATTCACTATTTCTCCTTACAATTTCCTCTGCCCTCCTTGTGGTCAACACTGATTCTGAAAATACAGCAAAAGTGTCTAGAGTAAAATATCTGATAGGGATCATATGTACCATTGGTGCTTCTGCTGGGATTGGACTACTGCTATCTCTAGTACAACTGATCCTCAGGAAGTTTTTAAAGAAGCAAACATTCTCAACGGTCATGGACTTGGTCGCCTACCAATCTCTAGTTGCAAGCTGTATGGTTCTCATAGGACTTTTTGCAAGCGGGGAGTGGAAAACTTTAACAAGTGAGATGGAAAACTACAAATTGGGTAAAGCGCCATACATTCTGACTTTGGCCTCTATAGCTATTTCCTGGCAAGTCTACACGATTGGTGTCGTGGGATTGATCTTCGAGTCATCTTCTGTGTTCTCCAATTCTATAACTGCTGTGGGATTGCCTATAGTTCCAGTTGTAGCAGTCATAGTATTCCATGATAAAATGAACGCGTCAAAGATCTTCTCTATCATTTTAGCTATCTGGGGCTTCATTTCATTTGTCTATCAGCACTACCTCGACGAGAAAAAGTTGAAGACTAGCTCCACAAGTCTTGTAGGAGATCCTCACCTACCTGTTGAAGAGGGTCACACAAACATACAAAGTGTATAATCAAGCATATAACCTGTATAAAGCTCATGTATCTCCGTACACATTGATAAATTTGTACATAAGATTCCAACATTTTCATGTTTTGTTATAACTTCTATTCGATAAGAGATATGTTTAATACTAGCAAGATGATTAAAGCAAACATTTACTAGATTATGTGATACTTTCATTTTGAGAGTGTAACACCAGATAGGAATTGACCAATGAACAGTTAGCCATAACTTAAAGATGCAAATGCAATACTCTGCTTTGTCATTTTGCAATGCATCTGAAACACCGAAAACAAAAGAAAACAGTGAAAGCAGAGAGACAGATAGGCTAAAGCATTCTTGGGAAAACGGAGCTTTGAACAAAAAAGGAAGGGAACAGAAACGATACCCACTTGGAAGCCACTGATATAACAAATAAACAATGTAGCGACTTCAACAGTAACTCTTTTCTTCCCTTGCAACAAAATTTCTTAAATGTTAGAAAGTGTACACCAGGAGCTTGTCTTCTTGTATCTTTGTTGACTTCTGATTTAACGTCAATAACACAGATAAAAGAAAAAGTTTTAGAGCCGCCATTCAAAGGTTTCAAGAATTCCAAGTCATGTGTAAGCACAAAAAAAGAAAAGTCAATGGTCAACATGAGACTACTAAATTATGATGCTTCTGTCATCTATCGCCTGCCCCATCTAATATATAATAGATTTACTACAAGCCTGTCATATATGTTTGATAGTGCAACTTGTGTGGGCTATTTAGTTTTTATAACAAACATCAATCTGTGTGTATAAAGAAAGGTCTTCTGAGTATTTGCAAGTCATCTCCAACAAAAATTAGATCAACAAATTTCTTCAAATTTTTCTTTTCTCACCTTCTCATTTCTCATGGACAGATCTCAAGAACTCTATGCCAATGGTATGCAAGAAGCACCTGGAAAAGTTAGATCCTTTGATTCTTTTTCTCATAGAATATAATAATAATGAGTGTTCATTTTTCAGATGACCAGAACTTAGAAGCAAACCTTATAGATCCTGAGGTAACTGAATCATCAACATCGGTACCTCAAACGAAGAACTATAAAAGGTGGCTCCGTCTGTCAATATACGTAATCTTTGTCCTCTTCTGCCAACCACTTGCTACAATTCTGGGTAGATTGTACTATGAAAATGGAGGGAAAAGCACATATGTGGTAACACTTCTTCAACTCATTGGCTTCCCTGTACTGGTTCTCATCCGCTTCTTTTCACGAATAAGACAACCCAAATCAACAGATACAAATTTCAGTCAGTCACCTTCCTTCATCACCCTTGCATCGGTTTACATGTGCACTGGACTGCTAGTATCTGCTTATGCTTATTTGTCTGCAGTTGGGTTGCTCTACTTACCAGTCTCTACTTTCTCCCTCATCCTGGCCTCGCAGTTGGCCTTCACTGCCTTCTTCTCGTTTTTCCTTAACTCACAAAAGTTCACTCCTTTCATCATCAATTCTTTGTTTCTCCTTACCGTTTCCTCTGCTCTCCTCGTGGTCAACACTGAGTCAGAAAACACAACAAATGTCTCTAGAGTACAATATGTGATTGGGTTCATATGCACCGTTGGTGCTTCTGCTGGGATTGGATTGCTGCTATCTCTGATACAACTGCTCTTCAGGAGAGTTTTCACGAAGCATATATCCTCAGCAGTCATGGACTTGGCCATTTACCAGTCTCTAGTTGCAAGTTGTGTGGTTCTCATAGGACTTTTTGCAAGTGGAGAGTGGGAAACTTTGCCAAGTGAGATGAGAAACTACAAACTGGGGAAAGTGTCATATATCTTGACTTTGGCCTCAGCAGCTATTTCCTGGCAAGTATACACCCTTGGTCTTGTGGGATTGATCTTCGAATCATCCTCTGTGTTCTCCAATTCCATAACTGCTGTGGGATTGCCTATAGTTCCAGTTGTAGCAGTGATAGTTTTCCATGATAGAATGGACGCATCAAAGATCTTCTCCATCATTTTAGCTATCTGGGGCTTCCTTTCATTTGTCTATCAGCATTACCTCGACGAAAAGCAGTTGGACACTTGCCACACAAACCCTGTCGAGGAAGATACACGAACGTGATGAAACATTGAAACGTAGCTGCATTGAAGGTCAAACAAACAAACATACATAGTTGTGCACACAGTCATGCATTTGTATGTGTAATATCCGTAAAGGTCTATGCAAATGGGATGGCATGTCTCTCTGTACAGCTTGAGCATATATATCAGAACCGTGTAATTACAGTAATAAGTACATGAGTAATTTTGTACATAAGGTACCCACATTTCAGGTATTTAGAACTTCTATTAAACAAAAAGTTGTATAATACAAGCAGGGTGATAAAAGCAGACATTTATTTAACAGAAAACCATGTCAATTTTGTGAGTGTGAAACCTGATAAAAATTGACCAGTTAGCCATAACTTACAAAGATGTCAATGCACTGTTCTTCTTTCTCGTTTTAATGCATTTGAAATATTGTGAAACAAGAACAAAGAGAAAATCATGTCTAATGAGTAAAGAAGAAATCTTAGACAGACAGGTCCAAACATCCTTGGGGAACAAAGCTTTGAACAAAAAGTAAATGACCAGAAATAATACCATTTGGAAGTTCTGACTTAACCGTTTCTTCTGCCAGCCTGTATTATGCTGCAAATGTCTTCTCTTGATAAGACAGGGGAGACAAAATCTCCATCGTTTTAGCTAACCACATCATTATCTTGATGACAAAACTTCAAGACTATCCATGGAAACCCCCTAGTCCACATGCCTATAGTCAGACGGAGCAAGCCAAAGAAATTCAAAAAGATGAAGAACTTTCAAAATTGTCGTCCTCAAGATCAGACAATAATACAACTTGTGCACATATTCATACATACGTCATATATGCGTATGGATGTTAAGTTTGTATTTGTCCATGTGTATGGGGTTCATGGTTCTCCAAGTTGCAAAAGAAATTCTGAATGAATATGGGCTACACATCATATATCTTAACTGATCTCTTGGTCAACAATAGTGGCATCTTTGCATGTAGAAAGACTACATAAACTAAAATCCTGGAAAGAGAAGAGATATGGTTGGCATTTACTGGATGTGGGGCCAAGAACAAAGAAAACTTAGACGGTGACCGATTCCCAATCCCTCAATATATATATAATATAGCAATGCATCACGGATATCAAAGGAGCAATCATTTGGTAGCAGTAGCAAACTAGCAACCAAGAGAAATAATAATAAGTTACCTAATACTTAGATCTGTTCAGAACGTCATCAGTTCCTCCTTGTCCATCTCCAAGGAGGTGATTCCACATCAACCATGAAGGGGGATCAAGAACTACAAGTCATTGGTGAGTAAGCAACCAGTTTGTGGAGAACCTACTGGTTATTCATCTTCAAAAAAGAAGAAAGAAAAAGATGGTTATGATATCTTATTATTCAGTATATGAAACGATTGACAACCAGTAAATTACTCCCTCTGTTCTTTTTTATATGACTTTTTAGTTTTTCAGATATAATAAACAAAACATATTAAAATACATTATTTTTTACGATTTATAATTTCTAACAATTCTAACCCAATAATGTTTAGTTATTTTTCTTAAATTCTATAATTTATCATTAACAATTGTACATAGAAATGTGAGAAAATCCATCTTTTTTAAACCAAATATTTTCAACAAAAGTCATATATTAAAGAACTGAGGGAGTATATACTAATTTTTTTTCGTTATTTTCCCTCACTTACCAGTTCAGCAGGGAAAAGAACCAAATCCAACATTCCAAGATGAAAGAAATTCGATCAGTAGCAGCCAAACAGAAATATCTCACTCTAACACGTACAAACGGTGGCTTCGGGTGACGATCTACACATTCTTTGTCATTTCAGGCCAAACAGTTGCCACAATTCTGGGCAGATTATATTATGATAACGGAGGAAACAGCAAATGGCTAGCAACAGTAGTTCAACTTGTAGGCTTTCCTGTTCTACTTCCATATTATCTCTTGTCCATCAAAACACATGCAACAACTCAACGAGATGGAAAAAGAAGCTCACCTAGGAACCGTGTATTGGTTTACGTAGTGCTTGGACTTCTTGTAGGAGCAGATTGCTATCTATACTCAATCGGACTGCTTTACCTACCTGTTTCTACATATTCCCTGATCTGTGCATCTCAGTTAGCCTTCAACGCTTTCTTCTCTTATTTCCTCAACTCACAAAAACTTACTCCTATCATTTTGAATTCTCTTTTCCTACTAACTATATCTTCCACCCTCCTTGCGTTCAATAATGAGGAATCAAATTCCACAAAAGTTACAAAAGGAGAGTATATCAAAGGTTTCATATGCACCGTTGGTGCGTCTGCTGGGTACGGTCTAGTCTTATCCCTACAACAGTTAGCCTTCCATAAAGTCCTCAAGAAGCAAACTTTCTCAGAAGTTATGGATATGATAATCTACGTGAGTCTAGTGGCCAGTGGTGTTAGCTTGGTAGGGCTTTTTGCTAGTAGCGAGTGGAAAACGTTGAGCAGTGAAATGGAAAACTACAAACTTGGGACGGTATCCTATGTTATGAACCTAGTGTGGACAGCTGTTACCTGGCAGGTGTTCTCCATTGGCGGCACAGGACTGATCTTCGAGCTTTCCTCTCTATTCTCAAATGCAATAAGCGTTTTGGGACTCCCTGTGGTTCCTATCCTGGCTGTCATCATTTTCCATGACAAAATGAATGGGTTAAAGGTGATTTCTATGATCCTAGCTATTTGGGGTTTCACATCCTATGTCTACCAACAATATCTTGATGACAAAAACTTGAAGAAAAGTCACGAAATCTTAACAACAGAATCTCTTCACCCACCAGAAGTAGAAGGGTCAAGTAGGCAATCAAACTAAGCTGATAGTTCAAAAGATGGTGTCCCACAGTTTACAGACTTCAGTAAGCTGATTGAGTAAAATTACTTTTCTTATCGGCCTGAAGCCTACAATGAAGAAATAAAATAATAAAATTGATGCAACTCAACTGAAGTCTCAGCTTAAATTTTGTTTGCATCATTGTAACAGGAAGTAGATTTCATTTAAACAAACAGTGAATGAATCTGGTTTAGTTTTAAATAAGATTGCCCAAATCACATCCTAAGCTCAGTGAAAAACAAATTCAGAACAGCTGATAACAAAAGTTCATAGTTTAAAACTTGAGTTCATAGCAACTAAAGACAAGTATAATGAAAATGTAACTCAGTCCTGTATATGAAGAGAGCGTGTAGGCAGAGTGACAAAAGCAGAGATTTCTTTAAAAGAAAACCATGTCAGTTTTGTGATATCTTCATTTTGTGAGTGTGAAACCCGATAAAAATGGCGAGTTAGCCATAACTTAAAAAGATGTCAATGCACTATTCTGCTTTCAAGTTTTCCCTGATTATTGTGAAACTAGGACAAAAAGAAAATAAAATCATGTCCAATGAAGAAAGAAGAAATCTTAATCAGACAGGTCCAAATATCCTTGGGGAACAAAGCTTTGAACAAAAAGGAAACGACCAGAAATAATACCATTTGGAAGTCTCGTACTTATCAGTTAATGTAGCGACTTCCTCTGCCATCCAGTATTATGTTGCAAATGTCTTCTCTTGAAAAGATAGGGGAGACATAGTCTCCATTGTTATAGCTAATCTCAGCATCATCTTGATGACAAAAACTGCAAGACTAGCTATGGAAACCCAAGCGTGTTCCTAATCCACATGCCTCATCATAAGAATAGTCAGACAGAACAAGCCAAAGAAATTCAAAAAGACAGTTACATCATAAGAATATCATATACAACTTGTGTGTATGCATGTTAAGTTTGTATTTTTCTATGCGTATGGTTGATGTTTCTCCACACAGCTTTCAGAGATAGAGTGAATATTGGCTACACATCATTTCCTTCTTGATATGACTCATCTCTAAGTCAACAATAGTGGCATCTTTGCATTTAGAAAGACGAAAGAAACTAAATTTATGGCAAGAAAAGAGATACCGTTGGCATTAACTGAATGTGGGGCCAAGTATAATGAAAACATAAACAATGACCGAGTCCTGATCCTAAATATATAGCTATAGCATGTCTCACCCATATCAAAGAAGCAAATACTTGGTAACATTAGCAACCAAGAAAATTGATAATAAGATACCTAATACTTAGAATCCGTTCAGAACATCATTAGTTACCCCCTTTTCCATCTCCAAGGAAAAGATTCCACATCTACCATGAAGGGGGATCAAGAACTACAAGTCATCGGTGAGTAAGCTTAAATCAGTTCGTGGAGAACCTACTGGTCTTTTATCTTCAGAGAAAAGAACGAAAATATGGTTACGGTATCTTATTGCAATTCTTTATGAGTTACAAGAAATAGATCAAAACTAATTTCTTGCGTTATTTTCCATCACTTACCAGTCCAGCAGGCAAAAGAATCAAATCCAATAGATCAGGAAGAAAGAAGTTCGGTCAGTAGCAGGCAAACAAAAGTATCTCACTCCAATACATACAAAAGATGGCTCCGGATGGCTGTCTATACATTCTTTGTCATTTCAGGCCAATCAGTTGCAACAATTCTGGGCAGACTATACTATGACAATGGAGGAAACAGCAAATGGCTAGCAACACTAGTTCAGCTTGTAGGCTTTCCTATTCTACTTCCATATTATCTCTTGTCAGTCAATACACATACAACAACTCATATAGATGGCAAAATAACCTCACTTAGGAACCGTGCATTGGTTTACATAGTGCTTGGGCTTCTTTTAGGAGCAGCTTGCTACCTATACTCCATCGGACTGCTTTACCTACCCGTTTCTACCCTTTCCCTGATCTGTGCATCTCAGTTAGCCTTCACCGCTTTCTTCTCTTATTTCCTCAACTCACAAAAACTTACTCCTATCATTTTGAATTCTCTTTTCCTCCTTACTATATCTTCCACCCTCCTTGCATTTAATAATGAGGAATCAAAATCCAAAAATGTTACAAAAGGAGAGTATGTCAAAGGTTTCATATGCACCGTGAGTGCATCTGCTGGGTTTGGTCTACTCTTATCCCTACAACAGCTAGCCTTTCGTAAAGTTTTAAAGAAGCAAACTTTCTCAGAAGTTATGGATATGATAATCTACGTGAGTTTAGTGGCCAGTTGTGTTAGCGTGGTGGGGCTGTTTGCTAGTAACGAGTGGAAAACTTTGAGCAATGAAATGGAAAACTACAAACTTGGGAAGGTATCCTATGTTATGAACCTAGTGTGGACAGCAGTTACCTGGCAGGTGTTCTCCATTGGTGGCACAGGACTGATCTTTGAGCTTTCCTCTCTATTCTCAAATGCAATAAGCGTTTTGGGACTTCCCGTGGTTCCTATCCTGGCTGTCACCATTTTCCATGACAAAATGAATGGATTAAAGGTGATTTCTATGATCTTAGCTTTTTGGGGTTTCACATCCTACGTCTACCAACAATATCTTGATGAAAAAAAAATGAAGAAAAGTCATGGAATCTCAACAACAGAATCCCCTGACCCACCAGAAGCAGAAGAGTCAAGTGGGCAATCAAAATAAGCTGATATTTTGAAAGATGAAGTATAAGCATAATACATTTTTGATGCAACTCAAGTGAAGTCTCAGCTTGTATTTTTTGCATCGTTGTAACAGGAAGTAGAATTCATCTACATAAATAGTGAACAACTCTGGTTTAGTTTTGAATACGATTGCCCCAGTCACATCATAAGATCAGTGAAATAGCATTAACAATTCAAAACAGCTGATTACAAAAGTTCATTGTTTATAACTTGAGTTCATAGCAACTAAGATGAGTATTACGAAAATGTAACTCAAGCTTGTATATAAAGAGAAGGTGTAGGCTTTGTAGCTTTCTAAGTTATTGTCATAAATCTAGGTGTGAGGAGAGTTCCAATCAGCTTACATCAAGCACCCAACATAGTGAGCCCGAGGATACTTCTTTTGCAGTTGTGGCCATTGAACAAAGAATTGATCAGCTATCCTCAACTTGTAAAGTAGCAATCCACTTAATGAGAGCTTTTTCACTCTTGCTACGCTCTCAACATAAAAGATGGATGACCATCTAATCCCCAGCACCTGTAACACCCACGATGAAACAAGCAATTATAGGAATTCTAGATGTAATGGAGAAAACCTGACTAAGAATCAAATAATAAAAATATCTGCTTTCTGCCACCGGTCCATTCAAGGTAATCTAAGAAGTAGAGGAAAGAACGGTGTGATAAATTGTTTCTGAAGTGTTTATACCTTGAATAAGAAAGCGATCACACACAGAGGAACACAGGTCCCAGGACCATTGCAAAGAATCTGAAAAACTTAACCAGATCGAATAAATAACCTGATTCATATGTTTTTATGAAGAACCCATAAAGAAAATCTGAAAGCATTCAGATAAAGATCATACCACTTGTGGTCTGATCCGGATCATTAGCCACAGAGCGTGAACAATAGCAACAATTGTAGTCCAAACCGAAGTCAAATAAGACTGACCAACTTCACGACTCCTGTAAATTTGCATGAACTGTGATGATGCTTCCTTAACAGCAGGCTATGGTCACAGCCATTATCAAGCAAGAAAAACAGAATTAGTCATTCGGTTGAAGAATTATCCAGTTTCATACTGATCAATGCAGTATCAACCACGCAAGAAACCAATCACATCTTTCAAAATATAAATTTTTCCACGAGACAGTCATAAGCTAGAAGCAGAAAAATCCAAAGAGGAAGGACAAAAATTCAAAAAAAATTGAAAACAAAGGATTTAACTAAACCTTCTCAGCTAGAGAATCTTCAAAACTACGAGCTTTCTGAAGGCTCATGTTATCAGTAGCTGCAGCAATGTAAAACCTTGGTGTAAATCTGTCCTTTCGCAAAACAGAGAGGAGACTCAACATCTCGGCTGTGTGTCCTCCTGATGAAAAGAACCCACAATAACATTTCATCGAATCAGAATAAGCACATCACACAAATCCAATTTAATAAGACACTGTATCAATTCTTCCTTCTTACCAGAACCAAGAACAATAAGAGTACTAAAAGACTGTGAAGCTCCTTTTGGAAGTGGTTTGCCACACCGGTATATAACATACAGTACACGAACCATTAGAATGACTGCCAAACTAATTATCAATAAACCAATGCTGCATTTTGAGGCCATCTTTGAATAAAAGCAGCTGCAATGTTCCTCCATGATCTTGATAACTCTCTTCCCTTTCGAAACTACATTTTAACAAAACATGTAATGAATAAATGAAATCCAACCATGAGGAATGATTTATTCAGGATCTCACAACCTAGAGGATACAAACAATATTGAGCAAATACAAGAGACTACTTCTAGAAGTTATCCAGATTGAACAAGTGAATCCGTATTTATGAGAATTTGAAAAGCAACTAAAAGGTACAAACAAGAACCCTAGCTGAGGTAAAAGAAAGCTCCTAATTCAGTATCTAGAAACCTGAATATAATCAGCAAAAATGGATGAAAGGATTAGTCGATTTTACGAAGAGATCTACAACATCAGATGAAATCGGAGCTCGAGTTGAGCTGAAGATACAGATTGCAAAACTATCCGATTAGGTAGTGGAAAAACACAAACCATAAATTTCAATCGAAACAAAATTAGCTCAAAATTCAAACTCTACACTGATCACAGACAAAGAAAACAGAGATTAAAGATCAGAGATCCGTGCAAATGGTGGATTCAAGACCTAGTAACGGAAGAACCATCTAGAAGAAAAGTAAACAATTACCAGGAGAGAGAGAGAGAGAGATTACGCGGGAAAGCTGGAGCGATGATTTCTCAGAGAATCGACAGTGACAACAATAGAATGAGAGAGAGAGAGAGATCAAAGTAGCAAAGCAAGATTCATCATAGCTTAGCTCCGGTTGCTGAACAGAAGTGGTAAAGATATGAATTTTAGGAAAGAAACAAAATAAAATCTGATCTGTGATACAAACAATAGTGAGCAAATACACGAGGATACAAACAATCATTAACGATTACCCAGAATGAAATCTGATCTAGACTGCACAAAGTTCAATTTTTTTTTAAGTTCAATCCAAAATTGAGGATAAAGAATATAAATTTCCAGTAATAAAACTATTTCAAGGCAAAACGATTCAAGATCTAAGACGTCAAATTGAGAAATAATTTAAAACCAGACCACTAGATCTAAAATAAATCGTCAAAATTAGATAGTAATAAAAATATAGAAGATTCACGACGGCGATTATAGGAAGGAAGTTAAAAAAAAAAACTCACCGGCGACGGAGAATCCCGGCGGTGACGGGATCGACAGAAAAGATTAGGAAATTAATTATTCATTGGTGATCTTTTTACCACCGTTCGATTTGGATATTGCTTAGAATACACGTGGCGTAAGCACGTGACCCAACTTTTTTTATTTTAATTTTAAAAAAGATACGTCCCGAAGTAACTCTTGAAGAAGATATTGCACACTCAGAAAAAAAGAAGATGAGATTTTTCTACAAAACCTCCATTGAAGCAACTTCTGTATCTTTCTTCTCCGTTTAGGCATTATCTAATCAAACATGACGACGAAGCTATCGAGCTTCTGTTTCTTGACCCATGGATTAGCAGGCCAGAGAGACCATGGAACTTCTCGTCGATTTTTCTATCTCCTCCCTTCGCGTCGATTAGTTTCTACTTCTTGTAAGATGCGACAACAACGTGGTTTCGAGTGAGTCTTTCTCTCTATTTTTGTCCGAATTCGATTCATTGATGTAACCAATTTCACTTTGCCATTTTTTTTTGAATTCGATGATTCTTCTCTTAGAATTATATCTTGCGTGATTTGGTTGTCTTACCTTTAAACTTGTTTCCAGTTTTGAACATTTTGCTTTTTTAAAGTTTTTGTTTTTTCTCAGCTTAAGATTTTAGTGAATGCTTATTGATGTGAATTTGGTTATATTTTCGAATAAGAGTTAAAATGTTGACTTTAGTTAGGAATTAGCTCAAAATGTTACATTTGATTTTTGATATGACTTAATTTGTTATCTGGATCAAAATTAGCCTCTTTGGTTCCTCTCAATTCTCATTTCTTTTGATTTCCTGACAAACTCGCAGCTCCAATAAAAGACAAGAGATCAAGAAAGGCTCTCCTGAACCAATCCTACCGATAAATTCAAGTCTTCAGCGCAACAGCGATGAGGAATCAGAACCGGAAAATGGTTCTGGAGACAATGTTCCTAGCCTCAAGTCTGATGCAGAAAAGGGCAATAGTATTCATGCCACCGTAGATATTAATCGTGTTGATGAGAATACTGAAAAGAATGATGATATACAAACAACTGAAGTAACTCGGCGCAAAAATAAACCTGCAAAGAAGGAGGAGAATGTTCATGCCACTATTGGTATTGAGCATGGTGATGGGCAGAACTTAAGTAATTTAACTGTGCCTGAGGTTGCAAAAGCTTTGGTATGGATTTCGTTTTAGTGTTAATGGTATATTGTAACTCTTCATTTCTGACAAAAGGCCTGTTTTTTATAATCTTTGTAATCATTTTTCAGTCCATTCACAAAAGTGAAGGCGAGCAGATTTCAGATAAACAGTTTGGGGAACTAATGGCAATCATAAGAAATGCAGAAAAAAGTAACTTTTCGTATCTGGTTGGTTATGTGTATTTCCTGATCTTGTGAAAGCCTGTATTAATTCCTGATGTCTTATTGTGCCAGATATTCTTCGGCTTGATCAAGCACGGGCCACTGCTCTTGACGACCTTAACAAGATTCTAAGTGAAAAGGAAGCATTGCAGGGAGAGATCAATGTCTTGGAGATGAAATTAGCTGAGACTGATGAAAGGATTAAAACTGCTGCTCAAGAGAAAGTACACGTAGAACTTCTTGAAGAACAGTTAGAGAAGCTTCGTCATGAAATGATTGCCCCTCCAGAAAGTGATGGTTATGTTCTAGCTCTTAGCAAAGAGCTCGAAACATTGAAGATGGAGAATCTCTCTTTGAGAAACGATATAGAAATGCTCAAGTCAGAACTTGACAGTGTTAAAAATACTGGTGAACGTGTGGTTGTGTTGGAAAAGGAGTGCTCAGGTTTGGAATCTTCTGTAAAGGATTTGGAGTCTAAGTTATCGGTGTCTCAGGAAGATGTCTCAAAGCTTTCTACACTTAAAACCGAATGCACTGATCTATGGGCGAAGGTAGAGAATCTACAGCTGTTGTTAGATAGAGCTACCAAAAAAGCAGAGCAAGCAGTTATAGTGTTGCAAGAGAATCAAGATCTCAGAAATAAGGTTGATAAAATCGAGGAATCACTTAAAGAGGCCAATGTTTATAAAGAATCTTCGGAGAAAATCCAACAGTACAATGAGCTAATGCAACATAAGGTGTCATTACTTGAGGAGCGACTCGAAAAATCTGATTCAGAAATATTCTCATATGTTCAATTATATCAAGAATCAATAAAAGAATTCCAGGAAACACTTGAAAGTTTGAAGGAAGAAAGCAAGAAAAAATTAAGAGATGAACCGGTTGATGATATGCCTTGGGATTATTGGAGTCGGTTACTTTTAACTGTTGATGGATGGCTGCTTGAAAAGAAAATATCAAGCAGCGATGCTGACTCACTGAGAGAAATGGTATGGAAGAAAGATAGAAGAATTCATGAAACGTATATTGACGTCAAAGATAAGAATGAACGTGATGCCATCTCTGCATTTCTCAAGCTTGTGGCATCTCCAACAAGGTTATCATCGCCTTTTGGAAATGCTTGTCTTTCGGGTTTCATATCTTTTTGAAAAAGTAACCTATTTTCTTCATATTGTGTTGATTCTAGTCCAGGATTGTATGTCGTTCACATTGCAGCTGAGATGGCACCTGTAGCTAAGGTGTGTTCAGCTAAACCCCAAAGAAATTTCCCTTGCTTTCATGTTGATTTTCCGATATAGAAGCGTTGTATGATAAATTAAAAATTTTATCATCCCATTCCTAATTTTCTTATTAATCTCTGTAGGTGGGAGGTTTGGGAGATGTTGTGGCAGGTCTTGGTAAGGCATTACAAAGAAAAGGTCATCTGGTGGAGATTATTCTTCCCAAATATGATTGTATGCAGTATGATCGCGTGCGTGACTTAAGGGTAATGTTGATGTCCAATATGATAAATCAATAAGTAATAAAAGGACTTTAAGTTATTAGTTTTTCTTGATGATGATTTGATATATTCACCGCAGGCTTTGGATACTGTTGTGGAGTCATATTTTGATGGGAAGTTATATAAAAACAAAATCTGGATTGGCACTGTTGAAGGTGAGGGGTACTTTTTTTTTCCTTGTGTTTTTGTCTTCTGATTTTAAAAGTGATTCAGTTTCTCTCTATTTACAGGTTTGCCTGTACATTTCATCGAACCTCAACATCCGAGTAAATTCTTCTGGAGAGGACAGTTTTACGGAGAGCCAGATGATTTCAGACGCTTCTCGTATTTTAGCCGAGCTGCATTAGAGTTGCTTCTTCAGTCCGGAAAAAAACCCGACATCATACACTGTCATGACTGGCAAACAGCTTTTGTTGTACGGTTTTATGTTTTCTTGAAGTAATTGCATAAGTCCTTTTGTTTAGGATATATTTTGAAGCTCTTTTTTATTTATTTCTTACAGGCGCCGCTTTATTGGGATCTGTATGCTCCAAAGGGATTAGATTCTGCAAGAATATGCTTTACATGTCACAATTTCGAGTATCAAGGTACCGCGTCTGCTTCAGAATTGGGATCTTGCGGGCTTGATGTTAATCAGTTAAATAGACCAGACAGAATGCAGGATCACTCGTCTGGAGATAGAGTCAATCCTGTTAAGGTAAATGATTACAAAGCCAACATAAACCGAGTGAGAAATTCGACATTATACTCTTATTCATCAATCTTTCTCCTTTTGGTCCAGGGTGCTATAATTTTCTCAAATATTGTAACAACTGTGTCTCCTACGTATGCACAAGAAGTTCGAACACCCGAGGTAGAAGAATTTCCTTTGGTATTTGTCCGATGTTAATCAACTAAAACTTTCTTACTAAAATGTTAATGTATTTACAGGGAGGAAAAGGACTCCATTCGACACTCAATTTTCACTCCAAGAAATTCATTGGAATCCTTAATGGCATTGACGCGGATTCATGGAATCCTGCCACCGACCCTTTCCTCAAGGCTCAGTTCAACGCTAAAGATCTACAAGGGAAAGAAGAAAACAAATACGCCCTTAGAAAGCAGCTTGGACTTTCTTCAGCAGAATCAAGACGGCCTCTGGTAACTTTACGTTTCCGGGGATGCTGAGAGAGTCTTGAGAAAACAGATTCAGTTAATTTATTGTACATTTATTTTGGTATAGGTTGGTTGCATAACAAGATTAGTACCACAGAAAGGAGTACATCTAATCAGACATGCCATATACAGAACATTAGAGTTAGGTGGACAGTTTGTACTTCTTGGTTCTAGCCCAGTTCCACATATTCAGGTAACCTGACTGGTCCCTGAGATGCTCACTAGCTTCTTATATCTAACTTCCAGTTTCATGGTTTTGCGCTTTGACACATTTTGTCTTTTTTCTATAGAGGGAATTTGAAGGTATTGCACAACAGTTTAAGAGCCATGATCATGTCCGGTTGTTACTGAAGTACGATGAAGTTCTGTCTCATACGATTTACGCAGCATCTGATTTGTTCATCATTCCTTCTATTTTTGAGCCTTGTGGACTTACACAGGTACAATACAAAACATGATCTCTAGAATAAAACCAAACCATTGATGTGACTAAATATCTCCTAATCTCATTGTCGGAGTCTTACACAGATGATCGCTATGAGATATGGCTCCATTCCAATTGCGCGAAAAACCGGAGGCTTAAATGACAGGTAAGAGCAAAAATTAAGAACCGATACATTATTATCTTCAGATGACATTGATTCAAACTTTCAAAAGATCATTTCTTTTTCTCTTTTATCGTTTTTTCAGTGTCTTCGACATTGATGATGATACAATACCAACCCAGTTTCAAAACGGATTTACATTTCAAAGCGCGGACGAACAGGTATATTTTCTTCTTTATCATTCTCATCATTGCTGAAAACAGGGGTGGGGCATTTGAAAATTCGGTTTTAGTTTGGTTCGATTTATATATCCGTTCTTAGCTGAAAAGGAAAATGTTAAAAACAGAGTTTGAATTATGCATTGGAGCGAGCATTTAATCACTACAAGAAGGATGAAGAGAAATGGATGAAACTTATAGAGAAAGTGATGAGTATAGATTTCAGTTGGGGATCCTCGGCTACACAGTACGAAGAACTCTACACGAGATCAGTGGTCAGAGCAAGATCTGCCACTAACCGCATGTGAGTTTCACTTAGCTCCTACAGATTCTTTCTTGTAACACACATTTAAATATATCTTTACTTGTTCATAATAGAAAAACATTTGGGAGTCTCAATTTACATTCAAGAGATTTATACTTCCCTTTCTTTCATATCAAAGTTGTTTATTTATAATAACTAATTTTCACAAGGCCAAGCCTAATAATTGAGTTGCATTCTTTTCCCTCTCAATCTAACGATGTCTTCAGCAGCTAACACACATGAATAATGCAAATCAACAAAATAAAATTGGAGTTTCATCAAGAACTCAACAAGAAGATCCCAATATCTTAAACTGCTTCTTTGGAAACACCTGGAGTATATTGGCAAGTCGAAGGAGTTTTTCTCTCTAACAACAAGCTTTGTGTCGAGAGACCAGAAGGCTCTTGAGTATATTCAGCAGTTTCCCAACCTGTCACTACATGTAAATCCAAGAGAGGCTTAGGTGGAACTTGTAGAGCTTCTAGACTTCCCTCTAACATTTCAACAACTTTTCTAATTGGTGGACGATCAGATGGATTGGTCTGTATACACCACAAACCCACTAATGTCAACTTCTTCACTATCTTCTCTTCTTCCGCTTCGATTATATGATCTTCTGAGAGTCTTATGGTTTTTTTCTTCTCAAGATCCTCATAGATCCAATCTGGAAAGTACATTGAACTTATATTGGAGGTAGAAGTTTCTACTTCTCTGTTTGTTGCCCCAATCATCTCAAGAACCACCATTCCATAACTATACACATCCGACTTATGCGAAACTCCTCCATAGCCCTTGGAAAACATTTCAGGAGCAATGTACCCTACGGTCCCTCTCGCGTCTAACATAGATATGATACTTTCTTTCTTTTTGCAGAGCTTAGCAAGACCGAAATCCGAAATCTTCGGGCAAAAGTCTTCGTCCATGAGTATATTCTGTGGCTTTATATCAAAATGCACAATCTTGGATACACAACTATTGTGCAAGTACTCTAACCCGCGAGCAATACCTACAGCAATGTTGTATAAAGTTTTCCACTCTTTCTTTCTTGACATTTTCTCGGAAATAAACTTGTCAAGGGATCCATTCGGCATGAACTCGTAAATGATAGCTCTCTGGCTCCCTTCATAGCAAAATCCAAACAAAGAAACAATATTAACATGAGATGCTCTACTCATGCTAACTAGTTCATTGATGAACTCGTCTCCATTCCCCTTTGATTCTTTCAAGATCTTCAGCGCAATATCTCGGCCGCTTGCATCCGGTAATTTTCCTTTATAGACAGTTCCAAATCCTCCTTCCCCTAGAACATGAGCAAACGAGTTTGTCATCTTCTTGACTTTTTCGAAACTATATCGTCTCAACATCACAACAGCTTCAATGTTCTCATCGTTCAATTCACTCTTTCTTTTCGCATTCTTTGCTCTCACTACTACCACAATCACAACAATAATGATCAACACAGCTAAAGCTGCTGAGGCTCCTGGAAGAATAAACAAGCCAATATTAAGTGTTATGTACATGAATGGGCAACAGATATGTGGTTGCAATATATGAAGGTGGTACCAAGTATGGGTTTTAACTTCCGTAGAGAATTATCTGCAAATGTATCAAACAAACTTTATGATTAACGTCAATGAAATAAAACATTGCATATATACGTTATTATAGGATGAAGAAAACAAAAATAAACTTACGTTTTGGCGCTGGTAATGGAGCCATCGAACTTCTGGAATTGTTTTTCCAATCAAATATATTAGCTTATTAAATTGCATCCAAAACAACCAAAAATATAAAGTACGATTATTTAATTTACACAGCTATAACTTAAATCACGAAATGTAGATCTATCATCACTATTATTTTAAGCCAACGTAGATAAATCATAAATTTGCCTGAAATTGCATAATCACATTTTGGTGATAAAATCCTAAAATCTTGTTTTGGCGCCAAAACTACAAAATCTTATTTAGTGTCAAACCACCAAATACCATTTTGATGTCGAAATTTTGCCGCAGTTGTATAATTAAATTTTCAAAAACTTAAGTTTATGAGTATAACTTAT